>BQNB010027404.1:0-57666 GCA_026074375.1 Tanacetum coccineum | reverse complement strand
GAGTTGACTCCAGTATGAATCAACATATTCGCCTTAGTTTCCTCCTTTTCAAATTCGAATAACACCCACAGTCCTCCCAAATACTTTGGTTTAACGTCCGCAAAACCTTCATCATGAAGAATAGACAGGATATTGGAGATAGAATGCACATCCTTAACTCTTCCCATAGCGTATTTAGAAAAGTCCCTTTCAACTAAACAATTTTCATCTAGAACCAAAGCAGGAGAAGGCGAAATCAAAGAACCCGGGTTGGCAGATGAAGGAACACCATTGACCACATTCGCATAAGAGCCAGTAGAGCCATTAGACGTTCTGTGACCAGGGAATGAATGTCCTTGAACCGAATTCTTATTCTTACCATTAAGAGACGAAGAGACAGGTTTATGGGGCCTTTCAAAACGAACCTGATTCGCGTATAAGTGATGACGTCCAATCCAAATTGTACACAAATTCTTCACCAAACGATCAAGGTTAAATACCTTAATGAAACGAACAAAGGCAAACCTTTTACCTGCTTGTGATTTCTTAAGTGGGATAAAGACATCCACCACCGTACCATAAACATTACACTCTCTCCAAAGATCGCGCGAACTAACATAATCCGGAAAATTGGTGACATAGATCGAATGAGAAATCTTCTTAATATGGTCTTCATTGGATGTAGACGGGCGCCTCATGGATCCAAACAGATAAACAAGAATCGAAACGAAAAAACACAATTGGATTGAAGGGAGATCTACCGAAAAGCCAAACAAGATCAAATAACAACCTAACCCCACGTCGAATCAAATAAAGAGGGATTAAAGAGAAGAATCAAAATGAAAAGGAGCTACCCCACGGGAATTATATGTTCATCTCGAGAGTAGGAAGCAATCAATGATCGAGACCTAAACCCAATCACAATATAAAAGCGAACGGAGAAGATCCATCACATGAATCAACCAACAATAAACCAACGTTATTCAATGAATGGTGAAATTCAGGAAGATTCAATCAAGGAGGCGGATCGAATTAATCATGAGTAATAATAAGGGACAATGAACCAATGTGACAACATTTGTAGAAACACGAATAGTAGAAATTAAAAATGCATTTATTAAGTTGAATTTTGTTCATTGAACATATAACCAAAATTTTGCTTTATGTGATGTTTCTTATATGATTTTAGTATATAAGTATATGACCATCAGACCATGTATGCGATTAAGTTGATGTCTATGTTGACAATATATTACAGAGTTGATAGCTAGCTAACTAAAAGACATAGCGAGTACAGTTATCAGTCCTTTGTTATAAAGTAATCTACTTTCGTTCGTAAAAAAATGGTTAGTAAAATACATAAAAAAAGTAATTACTAGTCTTTTGTTACAAAGTAATCTATATTCGCAGAGTCTCTCACTACCTCTATACCTTTAATAATAAATCAATTACCAAAAAGTGTAGTAGCTAATTATGTAGCCAAAACATAATTGTTAACGGTAGCACTTGCACACATCTAAAACATCCATTTGTCTTTATACTAACGATTGTCCATCACCATCAAGTAACGTCTAAAATACCCACTAATCTGTGATGGCAATTGGCAACATGTAAAAAAGAGCGCGATGGCCTTAAAATAAAACATTAACATAACTACACAAGTACACAACACATTACTTGAGTTGAGAAACAAGTGATATAAGCAAATAAAAAAGTGCAGTGAGTTAAAGATTAAAAAGTGCAGTATGCTAGTTAAAGAAAAAGGTGCAGTAACAAATAGATTTCTGCAGTAGCTAGCACATATAAAGTGCAGTAGCGAAAAAAGTTCAGTAGCAAAAAAACTGTAGCAACAAAAGTGCAGCAACAAACACAGAATCTGTTTTCTAATCCAAATCGCAATTTAATCTTTAATCTTGAATCTTCAAACTTAATTCTTCGCGCTTCAAAACTTCAAACTTCATTCTTCAATCTTGTTTGGGACTATTAACTTGTAGTGATGATATAACAGATTATGTGTTATTGTGCCTAAAATGAAAAAAAATACAAGGAAGGCTTATGCATTTATCGGGTTATCGGGTTGAACCCGAACCCGATAAGATATGAAAAAATAACCCTAACCCGACCCTATAAGGTTATCGGGTTGGTCGGGTTGACCCGATATACCCGATAAGCCGAGTTGAACTCGACCCTATAAGGCCTTATCGGGTTCGGGTTGGGTCGACCCTTTTGACACCCCTAATTATCATCATTTTAAGTTATTACAAACTTTAAATAGGTTATAAATTAATTTGTTAAACTATATATTTTTTGTCATTAAATAATTATTTTGAAATTGAAGGAGTATGAGCTTATTACAAAATAGTAGCTTAGATAGGAGCTTAGATTTTTAAAATATGCTAGTTTATAAAAAGAAAAGTTTTTTTATACAGTTTTATAAAAGTTTTTATAAGTCATAAGTCTTCATTAGCTCAAGCATATAAAAACGAGTTTATATAAACTTATAACTAGTCAAATGACTTAAATAACAATTATAACATAATAGATTATTAAGCAAAACCTGGAAATATATTAAATTTAATTTGATGTATTTTTATTTGATTTTTCATTAATAAGCTTCAGCTACAACTAATTCGTCAGACAACTTTATAAAAATATAAACTTTAGTTTTCGGCTTATAATATAAGCTTCACTCTCAGCCAATGACAGAACCAGAAAAATAGATTGTAGGGGGCAAAAAAAATTGACAATAAAAAATGTCAAAATTACAATAAAATCTTATCTTTTTTGACTAACCACTGAGAGCATCCCCCCTCCCCCCATGAATCCGTCATTGGCCTCAGCCCCAACTTCAACGTCAACCTATTGCACAAAAAATCAATAACCATTTGTCTACCTATTTTATTTAGAATTTCTTTGTTACTATCTTTATCTATATAAAGATTCAGTACACTATATTGAATAGCAGTAGTTATGACTCAAATTCATTAAACGCAATAAACTTTCAATCTCTCCTCATTCATCATCATCGTCTCTTCAATTGCTTGCAGGACTCTTCATATTTACATATATATTTTCCCTAAAATCCATGAACACTAACCACAAATCGATTGAAGCATCAAAATATTCATTCAATTGGTGGTAAACCTTTATCACACACACATTCAGTTTCCTCAAAATCTATACCCGACCGAATATCCCCAAAAACAAAAAAACCCTAATAACAAAATCAAAGCTGCTTTGGAATACATACTACTGAATTCATGTAGTTTTTAATTTTTATAGTTTTTGTCCATCTATATTGTCACGTTTATAATTTTTCAAGTTCGTTTGTTTATATTTTTTGATGCATTTTTTTGGTGCTTTAATTTTAATGTATTTTCATTTATAATTGTAAAAAACTACAATTCAAAAGTAGGTAACGATTAAATTTTTCATTTTTAAGTGTGGAAGGTTTGAAAATAGTTATCCTTTTGTTTTGGTAGATATTAAGAAGATGGTGTCGTTGAAGTGAATGATCATTAGATTTAGTTTGATTATTTCAGAAATTAGGGAAGTGGTGTTTCGGTGTTTGGTGTGTGGGGCTTTTCTTATCCTATTATTGTTGACAGATGTATGTTTAGTTCGTGACTATGCAATTTATGTCATAGCTATAATGGGGGAGTTTATAGACATTGAAAAGCATTGATCGATTGAACACATTTTGGGCATTCTTTAACAGATTTGCCTATAAGCAAATTGCAAGAGTTCCGGAGACGCTTGATGAAATCCCTTAACGGATACACCTCATAATACAGTTAGCTTGCTGATACATGAAGAGTTTGTCGGTGCTAAAAAACCTGGTGACCGAGTTCAGGTAAGCTGCGATATTTACTTAGGGAGTATCTGATTAGTTCAATATGTGTTTATCTATTGTGTGTAAAATCCTTTAATCTTTTTTGTCCTTTATTATTTATTTCCTTCTTATATGTAAGATTCAGGGCTGCGGTTCAAGGAATATATCAGAAACTATGATTCAGTTAAAGCCATCCTCGAAAAGACAGATACGTACATGGAGTTTAAGTGCTGGTTGGTTAATGGCAAACTTAGTCCTTTGATCAGGTGAGTTCCATTAAGTGAGACTGATATGTATGTGTGTAATGCATATTAGGCTGTTTATACATCATGTTCATGATCTATTGACCCTAAAAATGTAATTGCCTTGAGTTTTAGGTGTTCATGGCTGGCTTTGCATTTGCGGTACGTAGTGTAATAACCTAAAGACGAGAGTTGCAATAAAGTATGAAAAGTAAAATGGACACTTTTATCGTATATTTGTTGATACTTTTGTTGATTAGCTGTTTATTTATGGTTCAATCATGTACTGTTTTTCAGTTTCGTGTTATGCGGTATACTACCAAATAAATTAATATTCTATGTTGGGTTTTATCATTTACTTTTTTCGGACATGGCAGAGAAAGGTAATCACGGCCAAGGAGAAGCTGCCCTTCCAGTAGCGATAAAACGCTTTCTGATTGAAAATGAGCATGTGTTAATATAAGCATGTAACAAGCTTTCTTTTTTAACACTTAGTCAGTTTTAAATAAACAATCCTAAACACCCCCTTATATATGCTTCATGTGTTCTTGTAGGAGAAATTCATGATACAGCGGAAGTAAATCTTAACACCATCTGCTGCATTGTGTTTTATTACAACTGAGTATCTGATTTTGATTATATTAAGTAACATAAAATGTTTTAGTAACCGATCCCAGTTCCCCAAACACCCCTAACATATCACGATAATGTTTATAATTCAACTTACACTTTCCATATTATGCAGGTTGCAGGAATTCTTGTTATCTTAGAGATCCAAACAAGCTCAAAATCAAAAGCCGAAGTGAACCAACGCGATTCACGGCAAGGTGTGCAAACTTACGGTGTAAGTGGTCACCTGCAAATAAATAAATAAAAATGAGTCTGATATGTGGATTTCGAGATGGTTAAATTTAGGTTTGGTTATTGTCTTATTTTGTTTTGACATTGGGTATATATGTTTTAATTTGCTTTGATGACAATTTAGTTTTGAATTTGATTATACTAATATGATGGACACTTTAGCAGTAGAAATAAGATATTGATCAAGGAGCGATGTAAAAATGTGTATTTTCACATGCATGTATGTGTCTCTCATTTATATGTGTATGATTGTAAAAGTTTGTGTAAACATTATTAGGCTCATATTGACAAAAAAAATTAAAAAAAATAACCAATTTTCTACGTAAAATAAGTTTATTAATATAAATTAGCAATAACCAAATTTAAACGGGTTGAAACCGAAAAAACCGAAAAACCAAACCGCAAAACCGAGAAACCGAAAAAACCGAACCGCCAAAAACCGAGCAGTTTCGGTTTTTGGTTTTATAAATGGTTTTAGCCGTACAATAGCAACGTACTTTCTCAAAGGTTTCGTTTTGGTACGTGAACTTTTTTTTGTTCCATTTAATGTAACGAACTTTTAAGTTTTGTGTTAATTTGCACCAACCTTGACTGGCAACCGGGAAAAAAGTTATAAAACCGGAAAAAAGCATACGTGGCATGTTTAATACTTTCTCTAATGTTCCGTTTTGGTACGTGAACTTTTTTCTAATGTTCCGTTTTGGTACGTGAACTTTTTTATACACACGTTTTTATACTCACGTTTTATACACTTTTTATACACGTTTTTATATACATTTGTATACACGATTTTATGCACACATTTTTACACATATTTTTATACACACATTTTTATACATATTTTTATACAAATATTTTTACACATACTATTATACACGTGTATATATAAAATGTGTATAAAAATATGTGTATAAAAATATATATATATATATATATATATATATATATATATATATATATATATATATATATATATATGTGTGTGTGTATAAAAATATGTGTATATAAACGTGTATAAAAATGTGTATAAAAATATGTGTATAAAAATGCGTGTAAAAAAATTTATGTATAAAATGTGTGTATAAAAACGTGTATAAAATGTGTGTATAAAAACGTGTATAAAAATATGTATAAAAATATGTGTATAAAAATGTGTATAAAAACGTGTGTAAAAATATGTGTCTAAAAATATGTGTATAAAAATATGTGTATAAAAATGTATATAAAAACGTGTGTATAAAAATGTGTGTGTAAAAACGTGTGTATAAAAGTGCTTGTATAAAAATATTTGTATAAAAATGTGTATATAAAAACATGTATAAATTTAAAAAATAATTACAAAAAAAATAAACAATCGTTAGTATAAAGGACTAACGTTGCAAACGTTCATTGGCTAAAAAGCCTAACGTTGCAAACGGTCGTTAAGTGGAACAAAAATATAGCTGGTTCTGATAAAACAAGTTTGATGGCGCAAATTAACACAAAACTTGAAAGTTCGTTACATTAAGTGTAACAAAAAAAAGTTCACGTACGAAAACGAAATAATAGAGAAACTACGTTGCTATTGTACGACTAAAACCCTTTTATAAAAACCGAATATTTCGGTTCGGTTTCGGTTTTAGCCAAAAAACGACCAAAACTGAACTGTGCACACCCCTATAAGCATGTAACAAACTTTCTTTTTTAACGCTTAATCAGTTTTAAATAAACAATCCCAAACACCCCCTTATATATGCTTCATGTGTTCTTGTAGGAGAAATTCATGATACGGCGGAAGTAAATCTTAACACCATCTGTTGCATTGTGTTTTATTACAACTGAGTATCTGATTTTGATTATATTAAGTAACATAAAATGTTTTAGTAACCGATCCTAGTTCCCCAAACACCCCTAACATATCACGATAATGTCTAAAATTCAACTTATACTTTCCGTATTATGCAGGTCGCAGGAATTCATGTTATCTTAGAGATCTAAACAAGCTCAAAATCAGAAGCCGAAGTGAACCAACGCGATTCACGACAAGGTGTGCAAACTTACGGTGTAAGTGGTCATCTACAAATAAATAAATAAAAATGAGTCTGATATGTGGATTTGGAGATGGTTAAATTTAGGATTGGTTATTGTCTTATTTTGTTTTGACATTGAGTATATATGTTCTAATTTGATTTGATAATAATTTATTTTTGAATTTGATTATACTAATATGATGGACACTTTAGCAGAAGAAATATTGATCGAGGAGCGATGTGAAAATTGTTTCCATCTGATGTTGTGCAGGCATATGAAAATAGATTGTCTTTTGTTTCTACAAGTGAACACCAATGTTTGAGTGACTTTCGGTTTGATGGGAGGTAGATATGTCATTTCAGTTACATGAGCACAGTTTGATCTTTTTCTTATGGGTTAAGAATCGAATATGGAAAATACTCTTACTCATTAAGATGTGTGTGACTAAGTATTGCATAATTGCATCATATTTGCAATGACTGTGTAGCTTTATTTTCTTACAAAATGTTTGCTTCTGATAACTTGCAGACTGTGAGACAACGCGATGAGGATCGTTTTAGAGAAATTGCTATGCTCAGGTATAAACTCAACTTGGAAACTGTGTATCTTGATGGCATGGCAATTCATTAATTGTTTCTGCATTTTTATTCAGATAGGCAATTCATTAATATGCTACAGAGACGGGTAATAGTGGATCTGCACGGGTTGTTCTTGACAAGAACGACATACTTAAGGATGCAAGTGAGATAAAGCAAACAGGAGTAAATGGAGTTGTAGAAATTGCAAACTTTGGTGAGGCGAGTTTACAGACGAATGTGAATGGAATGGAGCATGAAAAACTATCATCATCCTCATCGTTGACATCGTCATCATGGACTGATTTGAGTTTAAAGATGAAGGAAGTGGGACCAGATGGTGAGAAACAGTCAAAGGAAGCAAAGGACAAAGATGTACAGGTTTTAAAGCATGAATCTAACTTTGATTGTATTTGTTATTTCTTCTCCATCATCATGTGCAAGTACAAGGATATGAATTTGGCAAAGCAAGTGGAATGGCTCCTCGTGAGAGGTTAATTTGTGATCTCAACTGTTGGTAAGATGCATACAGTAAATGAAGCTTATGTAACAATACAATTTTGCCCACAGACTAAGCCTGATGCAACGCACGGGTGTCGACAAGCCTCGTAACCATTCCATTCGTCTCTTCATATGTTACTTGTTTGTTGTATTTACACGTAGTACAACAAAATATTATATTTACTCACCTTTAAAAGGTTGAAATGTTTCGCTTTTATGTTCTTTCATTTTTTTTAGTCTTACAATAAACTATTACTCTATAAAATTGAAGGATAGTATAAAGTTAGAAATTATTGCTGGGGGGGGAGACGGTGTGTGCGAAGGTGATGGAAGTTGGACCTCCAAAGCGATGATTGGAGCTAGGCAACAAACTTATGTGAAAGTTTTCACGAGCCCTTGACGTACTTTAATAATATGGGTGTAAAAAAGAAGGCGCAAATTCAATATAATATATACAAGTATGTATCATTAAACTAGTTTATTGACCCGTGAAATTCACGAGGCTTTAAAAAACCGTGACAAAGTTTTTATAAGAGCTCGATTTGTGGTATTACGTAAATAAATTACATGTTATCCCCGTGAATAAAAAATATTAATGCTAACTTACGATACATATAAATTAATGAAACGTTATAAAAGATATTTAATTTTTTATGGTATATAAATATTTATGTTAGGCATATGTTACTTGACATTAACGGCCTCATGCTAAACTAATGTAGGTTAGGTTATCAAAACAATTGGATCTTGAGGTTACTTAATACACTCTGACCCATTGATTTTGACACCCAACACCACAAAATATAACTCGATATCAGTACATGTCTCTTCACATTTGCAGGATTATAACCCGCATCAAGACTTATCCACAACAGTGATCCCACTTTGACTTCCCCAAGGTTTACTAAGATAAAAGAGAACCTCGTTGAGTAGGAAACGAAATATACAAATTACAGACCAATGGTCCACATTGATTAAATGACTATTAATCGAGTATGAGCAACACAAAAAGATAAATCCACACTAATTAAATGACGATTAATAGAGTATGAGCAAAACAAAAAGATAAAGTAAAGCTAGTATAAAAGTTAATTCAGTCATTCTTTCCAGGCACATGCATTGTAAAGTATACAAATAACGTAAAGGTCATAACATGCCAATTAAATGAATATGCCATTTAAAAAAAAGTGTAACAACCAAAAAAGTTTACTTCCTCATACACCATTAAAGACACGCTTGACTGGCAATCCAATGAAGACTATTCTATGCATTTCAGTCAGATGTGTAATAGATACTGAAAAGAGAACACACCTCAAATCAGAAACCGTGTGTTTGCCTCAGTAGCCCCAACTCACTTGTTGTGATAGATATAGACTTTTTATTTTGTACAAATCTTTGGGTTCCACAAAAATCTACCTCTCATCAATGATTGCAGCAGAATCATAGCGTTAACACGACATCGACGCATATTTAAAAAATCTAACTATCTTTATTGAAGATATGTTAATGCTTAGCAATTTATTTAGATACATATGCATCCACATAAGTTCAAATGATGGTGAACCACGTCGCACATAGAAAAGTCACAACAAAAAGCATATGCAAACACTTTTTTCTTCTATGTACTTCGTATCTTAGTAAACCTTTTTTCTTCTATGTAATTTGTTAAATAGCTTATTTCATATACACCTTTGGTCAAGCAACATTTACAAAGATTGTTAATAATGAGGGATAAGATCATAGGATAAGTTATTTATCAACCTTGCTTAAGTTGTTCAATTTAAGAACACATGTCCTTCATCATTGCAGATTTCATCATTTTCTTATTGATCTGCAATAAAGAAATAGATAGTTCAGTCGTTAAGGTTAAAGATCGAGAAGCTTGTTAAATACTTAACCAACCGATCTCTCTTGCACTAACCTCGGGTTTTTTCTTGATATTTTTTGCACAATGAGCGTAATCTAATGTGTTGAGTGTTTCTTCTATGTAATTTCTACTTAAGCTATGCTACCAAATTCCCATTTCTTTACGTATTTAGACTCTATAGCAAGAGATGTATTTGTATGCCATTGGAATTAACCCTCATTAAGCCACTAAGCCACCAGAAATATATACATAAATAAGGCAGTAAATTCCTTTAGCTCATTCAAGTAATTTATACCGAAAACATCTTTGCACACCACTCGAAACACAAAAAACCCAAAAAAACCCAAAAAAAATTATATGCAATTTGCTATGGCCTAGCAACGAATTCCTAAGTTTCTTTATATGTAACAACGCCCTCTTTTTTATCATTTTGTAGCATCAACAACAAATCCAATGTTGTAGAATACATCTTGACGGATTTCTCACCGCAAATGCAACTTTTTTTGTTGAAATTAAGAGGATGCCTATGATTGCACCAACTGTTGTATATGTTGCATTGAGAAGCATGCAACAACTTCTCACCCTCCCTGGTTCTGTCACTTCTCCTACAGATTTTCCCTTCGCTGCCAATTGGCAGGAGCTTGGAACCATAACTCAACTTGTGTCTCAGAGTATCGAGTAGTTTTAGTCATGATTGCTATGAAAGTAAAAGAAGTAAAAAAAACTTGGTAAGATCGAGCGAGAAAAAATCAAATATTATAATGAAATCGTTAAAATTTTGTATACCAGGGCAAGACTAATACCATTGTTTTTAATCGAGACTGCAAATATGATTTTTTGTAAGTTTGTCATCCATAATATGATGTTAGATTAATGTAGGTTAGTTGCTTTGAAGGTTTGGAAAAGATGGATAATGTTGAATTTGATGGTTATTGTATTATGTATTGTGGAATTTGTAATCTGATAAAGGTGAATGGCAAGCTAACGACGTAAAAGTTCACAAAATTTGTTATTATACGCTGATAAAGGTGAATGGCATAAACGCAGATGTTACTTCATTTTTAACAACCAAGATTCAATATTTACGCATAATTTACATAACCACTCAAAACACTTGATGATTTTTCGTTGTTACTTCAGTTTTAACGACAATGTATTTGTTACTTCTTTTTCCAATGTGTTTAGTAAAGACGTGGTATGCTTCTAGTTTAAGTCTCTAATACCCCTGATGATGTTTTCTTCCTGAAAACAAAGGAATTCCTAATATGATTAGACCATATAAAGGTCGAGACATTCAACCAACCTCATGAACTAATCGCAAGATGGGTAATGGGTCAAATGAGCGAGGGTAAAAAATTGTCAAGTTTGTATATGTCATTGTTTAATCATTATACAGTAATAATCTTTAAAAACAATGTAGGTATTAAACAGAGACTTGGGTTGATTTTCAACCCGTTTTATTTAATATTGTTGACCCATTAACACGTTCCCTTTTAGCTAATATAAAATTTTGAATATTCTTTCTAAAATAAATACAACACAATGATTAGTGATGGGTCAAACTGATACTTCTAACACGAACGAATGAAACAATCAAAATTTACCCGAATTTTAACATAATGATCAATGATTCGCTTTTGACGACCCATTTCAAGTTTAATTCTATTAGAAAGAGAATGATTAACGGACTGGCGAACTTTCATGTTTTCACTAATGGAAGTGACAAATGAGTTGCCTTGATCTTCTTCATAAGATAGTTTCAGGCCAATTGACAAAGGATTTGTATTCATGGTTTTGTGACAAAATTTGTTTAACGATATGTCACTCTTCTGTTGTGCCGACATTGGTCCATACTCGCGTGCCCTCTTGATAGGGCGACTTGAAACCATATTATGCTTGTTTCCCATGAAGTTTATGTTATCGAGTGTATAACGAACCGGACCTACTCCATATATAGTGGAGTTAAGTTGCTAGAAATAAGCAAAGCACAACACTTACAAAGATGAATTAGACATTAACTTGGTGACTTCCATTTTTTATTTAGCCTAATTTCATCAAACTTGCTCTAATGCCAATAGTCACAAGGCATATAAAGTGTATATCTTAGGGGTGTTCGACATTGCCGCTTGATGGTGATAATAATGTGATATTATATAATAAGAAGCAAATAACCATTTGTTACATAACAGGTATGAAGGATACAAGTAATCTTTGATATGGGATGGGAAGGAACTTAGTGAGAGAGAGTGGAAGGAAGGATGTATTCTAGAGAGAAAAAGTAAGAAACATATAATTCATTAGTGAAATAAGAATACAAAACCAACCAACCAACACCCTCTCCAAAGCATGGAGAGGATATTTATACTTACAAACATAACCGGCCATGGGCCTTAATAGGCTTTCTATGGGCCTTTGGGCCATATTAGCTTAATTAACTTAACTACGGGCTTTGACTATTCTACATTGGAAGTGACCGATACTTTTCTTGTTTCTAACAATCTCCCCCTAAGGGAGGTCACTCCAATTTACAAAACTTTAAACCTAGCATACTATGCTTCATCTTTAGTCTTCAGCTCGTAAACTTCATTTCTTGATTTACTCTTGTGAATATGTTGTAGTGATTAGTGACTTTGGGATCGAGCTTGTTCCTTTATCTTTAACTTGTATGTGAGAATGTGATCTTGAGCATCTTGAGATCATCAACCAAGCATAATCTCTTCGCCATCTTAATGAACTTTGCCATCTTGTGAAACTTGTGACTTTGGACCGACATGCTCATACCTTTCTTGATTTGTTGACTTGAAAAGCTTTAATGTTGCATCTTTCTTGAAATTCTTTAACTTTAACACTTCGTCACTTCGAGAAAGACGTTCGGTATCAGAGTGACGGAAACTTCTTTGAAATTCTTTGACTTTAATACTTTGTCACTTCAAGAAAGACGTACGGTATCAGAGTAGCGGAAGTCTTGAAACATGTACTTGAGCTTTCATGATGTCTTTATGTTTGTCGGTCTGGTATGAGCATGTGGCTATGAATCTTGTGAGTCAGCGGGAAACAGGTACCTTCACCACCATCTTTAAGTTTCCTGCAATAAAACAGTTAGCAATAAAGCGGGGGGACGAATATGGCTTTGTCATTCGCCCGTGTTTGGTTGGAGTAACCTTCGAATCCGTGAGGATCGACCTGTGATCAGGTAGATTCAATTTAAGAAGAATCTCCTTGACAGGATTTCCAGCTGAAGTATAGAATCTTTCTAACACATGTGTATTAGATTCATCAAACTCAGCATGTTCTCATTATCGGAACGTCTCAAAGCAGACAGCACGATAAGAGTGAACCAGCGAGTTACTATCTCACCGATTGAAAATAGAAAATTGATTTGAAAATCAATCGGTGTATCACTTGCAAAAGTGTTTTTGTGACACACCAAGAGTGTTAATCATTTCAAAAATTCATTAACAACCGTTGATCCATTTCATGAAACAAGTTTGATTATTACAGAATTGCACCATCGTTTCTTTTCCATTTGTCACAAGTTTGAAATCAAAAAGAATCTTACAGTTAACCTACCATGAGCTTGTTTGATGTTGGCTCAAGCAGGATTTCCATCTTCATTGTGAATGAATTCACTCTGATGTTCTGGCAAAATCACAAGGATAATGCGTAGGACTCTTAATATATTTCTTGTAATTCACATTGTGTGACTTAGCAAGCAGAATTTGACAAGTGTCCTAATGAGATTAATGGATGATCTCTTTTAGCTCTAGACTCAATAGTGCACTTTGACTTTAGTGATCGGAGGCTGGAGCAGACTGCCACCTTTTCAATATCAACTAACTCGGAGTGAGAAAGTCGATAGAAATGCGTGTAATCTCCGTGAGAAGTGAAACAAGAGTCTTTTGAGAGACCTTGAGTGGCTAGGGAGTGGAAGTAGGGAAGGGGTATTGCATAGCGTCACTAGGATCCCAGTGACAAGCCTTCATGTCAACAACACTTAGTGGTTGTCTGACAGTTTATGTATTGACCGCGGTTTCTGCCTAGTGTTTAGAATGGCTTCTTTCATAACACGCCTTTATCCTTACATTTCTTTTACATTCTTCAGACCCTTCATGCTTACCGAGCTTCATAACTAACACCACTGGATGGGTTTGTTCCAGTGTAAGCTTCATCACAGTCGGCATTATTCCCTTTTCTCACTTTTTCTCACTTTTATCATACCTAAGGACGTCTACACTAACTATAGATATCCTGGGTAGAATCCCTTCGGTTTCTGGCTGATCATATGAATTTTGAATACCATGCCTAACCACCTTATATCACCATAAATTTAAGACATGGTCGATCCTTTTGTGGTATTTTCATCACAACCTTCCAAAAACATTAGAAAATTCAATTCAAAGTTTTTGATATAAATATAAAAGATTTACACTTTGAGAGTTTTTCATCATCACTAAAAGCTCCCCCTTAACATGTGCATCGTAATCGTAGTACATGCTAAGTGTGGAGTGCATTGAATCTATTTTATATGATCACATTTTGATACAAGTTTATCATTAAAATCACATTTATTCTCCTCTTATACTAAAATGTTAATCCCTTATATTTTGGATATTCAATTGATTAAACGTCCGAGGACAAAATGTTAACAGAATAACTTATAGAACATTTTAATGCTCCCCTCAATTATGAGGGATATGAGTATAGTGTTTGAGTAAGAAATTTTAAAGATTTTGATATTCTTGGTGAAAAATTCTTGGAAAAATCAACTACTCGAACACCACATATCCTAATTCTTTATACGTCTTATATACAGTATCGCATGTTATATATACTAAGATTTGACCTGAATGAATAGAACATCATATGGAATGAAATCATATGGTCCTTTTGTAGCCACCGTAGGTCTCTTTCGTACAATCTCCCACCAAACGAACTTTTCCAAGCTCCTCAATAGCCTTCTTCTTCAAGAGGTTGTCATCTGATCTATCTCTGTCCAAGCACTCTTCAGCGTTGCTTCAACTTTCTTCCAAGTTATGAAATTCTTGCAACAAACAAAAAAATCAAAAACTTCAAGGATAGAACATATTCCAAATACATATGAAACTTTTGAGCTTGTGAGGTTGGTGTTGATGAAGTCTTGGCTTCCCCCTAAAGCCCATCAATCCTTTCTTGAGTAGAATTAGAACTTTCTTGCAAACCAGGATCAACAGTATGATGTATTAAAGCCTAAATATCCAAAGTACACACAATTACACCCTTTTAAGAAGTTTGAATACAAGCAACACCAAAGTCAAGTTAAGTCCCGATGAGCGCATTTCACTCTTCTGAGAAATTAAAGATATAATAATGCAACACCAAAGTCAACTAAGTCCCGAATGACAAATTATTCCCTCTAAGGTAGTCAAATGTGAAATACACCTAAAGTCAACTAAGTCCCAAATTACTCATTTCCTTTCTGCAGAATACCTACTTACTTAAGGAATCATCATACCTATGTGTACCTCTTTTATCAAATATTTCTACTTCTTTTAAGAATAAGCTTAGGGATTGACCATTTGAGGAAGCATTAATTGAATTAGAAAGAACTTTTCTCACGTTTTAAATAATTATACTCTCAACACTTCCCCCTGGGGACTCAAATGATGCATACTGACTAATGACGAGATGTCTCTTCCACTATGTGATTGAAATAGAGCACCCTAAAGATTCAAAAAATGCCTAAAATCAAAAAGAAGCGAACCTCAATAAACAAAAGAGGCCAAGGACACACTATCAAGGTAAAAACACATCTACACCTCTCACGTGCTGGTTTCGACACGAGTCGGAGATCAGCAAAACCTTTATACGCATAACATATTCGAGATCGTGTTTGAAAATTAATAAGCTTAAATCTAGTCCTTGAGAAATCAATTTCAAGGCTTTTAAAACTATGAAAGTATTTCTAAGTATTCCTAAGTCTTTTACAAACTATGAGGTGTTGGAAATATTGATCGAATGTAGTATAAAGCCTTTACTCACTAAGTCTTTTATTGCAAATAAGTCCCTAAAGTTTGAAACAAATGACATCTAAAGCCCTGTATTAAAATAAATTAAACTCCCATCTCCCCATGAAATTATTAATCCTCATTATTCAAAACTTTATCCGTTTATTCCATGACTTATTTTGAAAGACTATTTTAAAAGATTATTGGATGACACTTTCTCCCCCTCAAATAAAATGACCCATTGTATTTTCTTATTAAAGAGTTGTTTTCATTGTATAGTGATCGAATTGTCTTTGAAATCTTTTTGTGATTACTAGAAACCGGATTCATTATGAGATAACTTTTTACCAATAAAAAATATGATTTCTCTTATTTATGACACTAAGCGCACTGAGCGTACACTTATGGAAATATAGGAAGCACGGGAGTTGTGATGCAAAGTAATCACAAGACTTTGCATGGTCGCATGTAGTAGTTCATGCTCGGAAGAAAATAAATTCCCCGTTTGAGGTCAAGTTCCCTTTATTTGTCAACATAACATGTCTTTAATATGATGACCCGGGTTGCTTATCGGAAATAATACATGCCATATGTCAATTTTTTACTAATTCTCATACTTGATTTATATGCTTTGTGCCATTTTTAAATGACATTTCTGAAGCCGAAAATATATTCTATGCTGAGAAAGCATGACGTGAAAAATATATTTTTTGTCTTTTTCTTTTATCTGATTTTTAATTTTTTATAATTTTGTTTTTATTAAAATTTTATAAAAATAAAAAATAAAAATACAAAAATCGTTTTGTGTTTTTATGATTTTATATATTTACTTAGGATACAAGAAGATTTCTCTTCTTTTGAAGATAAAGCGCACTGAAGCTTACACCTTTCTTTTCTTTGAGGAACAGGGCCTGAAGTGTTGTCTACAGACGCCATTATCAATAAGCACCAAAGTGTTTGATCTTGAATAACAACAACCATTGTTCCTTGTTCATCCTGACAGTTAAATTCCTGGAACCCTTGGTTTCTGATATATCACTTTTTTCAGCAAACAAACTCTGAGTCTTTCCTTTTTAGGATTGCAAAATGTACTTGCACTTAAGTTAAGAGTACCTGCATTGACATTAAGAGTTTGATCGCATTTATAAGGGTTAGAGATATAATCATTTGAACCATTTGGGAAGTTCACAAATCAACCTTTTTGCTAAGGTGAATGTCATTCAGTTGGAACCAAACCCACTTAAGACCAGCAGTGTTAAAAATTCTACCCGTCGGTATCCACCTAAGGTAAGATCTAGGAGTGTTTGTTTTCTCATGCACAGCGGAAGACTTATTGAGAGAAAAACTATGTCCTGTAATATCTTCCTACAGGTTATCTAGAGTATGTGAATCGTT
The DNA here is from genome assembly GCA_026074375.1 of Tanacetum coccineum. Taxonomy (NCBI): domain Eukaryota; kingdom Viridiplantae; phylum Streptophyta; class Magnoliopsida; order Asterales; family Asteraceae; genus Tanacetum; species Tanacetum coccineum. The sequence goes on along the minus strand of BQNB010027404.1, from coordinate 40,420 downwards.
GGATCCAACGGTTTTTTGATTCTGTTTTCTTTCTCTAGACTTATTGGGTTGAATCTTAGCATGAGAATTCACTTCTTTCAGGAATTTTTTTATACAGGCATCATGATTTGCATTAAAGACGCATTTCTGACAAGTTAAACAAACAAAGTGTTTGAAGTCCAAAAATGAACTAGGATCCTAGAATGATCTGCTTTTTGCATAGCTTTTAGCGTTTCATCACAACTCTTAGATGCAGGCCAATTCCTAGATGTTTGATTATTGCTCCTAGGTTTTGGTGTACAAGCATTAGGAGTGTTGTGTGTTTTAGCAGAAGGCATTTCCTAGTTTAAGATTCCATTTTTGACCTTGTGTCATTTTTCTTAGCTTCACTAGATAGTAATTATGAGCCAAGTCCATTTGACCTATAACGGATTCTATAAGAACAAGCCTAGATGACCAGTGCACCAATCACATGCTGAGGTTTTGCAAACACAGATTCTCTAACTTTAGGCAATATAATGAGGAGTGACTGGTTTTGACAAAACGTTAATTCACACACTTAAAGCAAACCGTGGTTTAAAAAATTAGTTCGTTCAATTTTAAGACGCATATCGATGTCTAAACAACTGATTGGTTTCTGGGCAGATGTAAAACCGGTTTCCCCAAGATTGATGGTTTTGCAAACTTAGTATCACGCCTAATTTCCTTTTATTTTCTATTATGATTTTCAAGCTACATTCGCAAAAAACCTTTTTCCTGAATCTGAGCTTTTAAATTAACATTTTTAATAGTCTTACTATTTACTTGAGCAACCAGTGAGTCATTAAGGTTGTTTGTCTGAACTCGTGTCTTTTTGATAGAATCGTAAAGATCTTTGTAAGTCTGTTTTAAATGCTCATTTTCCTTATGCAACATCTTATTCTCTGCAAGTAATTTAGCCACACTATTTTCCAATCGATATTGATCTTTCATTCAAATTTGAAACCATGGTTTCCTGTCCTTTTAAAGCTTGAATTTGATATTAAAAAGTTCCATAAAAGACACAATGTGTTTCCATTCCTGAAAAGTCCTTTTGAAGTTGGGCAATGGTCTTTTTGAAAGAAATATTTTTAGATTCAAGAAATTGATTTGAAAATTCAGTTTTCATGTTATCAAATGATGGATCAGGTAAAGAACATGAAACTTGACATTTTTTTGCATCAGCATTCTGGTCAATCTCTCCTCCCCTATGACTCATATCTGTTGATTCAGGAGTGGTATTTCTATCAACCTTTTCCAACAAATATGTGTCCCATAACCGATTCAGATGCTACAGTAATGCTGTTGTTCATTAGCAAATATATTATTTCAGCAGACATTGTACCATCATCAAGGGCCATGGCTATTTGTCATTCACGGAGTTGATATCTGCATCATCAGTATATGTATCATTCCCGGATCTGCTGCTTAAAACATGCCTTTCTGATTCTGTCTCATTGCTTTCTGTAACAACCAAACCAGCATCTAGTGCTTTACTCGAATTATCCTTTCTCTCTTTTGACTGCATCATTCTATCATTCACCCTTCTGTCTTTCTCTCGTTTATGCTTTGCTCTTTCCAAAATTGACTCTCTAAGAGATTCCATGTGTTGGATTAGTGTATCACGAAATTATCTAATTTTGGTTCGAGTGTGTGCTTGAAAGTACTTGCATATCATCGTACCATCAAAATCATCAAAATAGTATCGGAAATTGATGAACTTCTGAAACTGTGTCTTGAATACTCTAAAAGCATCCATGGATCCAGTTTCATGAAATTCTTCTTTGACAAGTTGTTGTTCTAGTTGATCCAAGTTTAGTAACATTGAGCATGTGAAAGTTTGAACATCTTGATCAAAGAGTGCCGTAACATTGACAAGTAGTCGAAATGATACCATGCAACTTTCCTTTGCTTTGTCTTGCATTTGTTGCAACTGATGCAGCTCTCTCTCTTGTGAATTAGAATTCAAAGATTCCATTGAAATTCGATGTGTGAAATAAAATTTAAGGATCTTAAGTAAATTAAATGATTTTATTGTGGTTTTGATAAAATAATTAACGTTCACAGGATTTTACAAATCTATAATTTAAACCGAGAAAAGAATTAAATCTCGCGGGAATTTAACAAAAATCAAGAAGAAACTATAAAACAATAATTAATTTTGGTTGAAATCGTTGTTGAAATTGAAGTACGTGAGCTTTTGTTATTGATTTGTGAGCTTAAAATGACAAACGGTGAAAATTTGGTTGAAAAAGGACTAACGGTGTAAGTAATTATCAACTAGATAGGTTAATAATGCAACAAAAGACATGGTGGTGTAATGTGTAGTAAACTTGGTATGGGGCTGCATTGCCAAGTTGTCAAAAGTTGTTAATTAATGCTAACATTCCCTCCCTCCAAAACATTTCTTTTATGATTCAAACTTTTACAAAAAGATATCGTTTACTTATTTGATCTTTTAAACTCGTTCGGTTATCGTCGGTGAGAAGAGGAAAGTCAACCAACGATTATCGAAACTATTCACGAACGCAAACGGATAAGTAAATGTCCCGTAGTTATCGCCACTCAAATCAAAAAAACCACAAAAAAACTGTAACCGAGTATAAGATTTATTTCTTGGTGGAAATTAGTTCGTTCCTTCTAAAACACAAGTTCGGTTTTGCTATAGAAAGGTGACTAATCGTATTTGCAATAGACACATGACTAGAATCGGTTTCCCAAAGGATTATTTTGACTAGTTTCCGGTTCGTTCCAAAAAACTGACTACATCGGTTGACTAACATAAAATGACTAGATCGGTTCTTATGGGTTTTTGACTAGATCTATTAATGAAGAGTGACTAGTTCGGTTGATGAATGACTTAACTCGTTTGGTTGTTTCTGAATGGACTAGTAACGGGTTTTCTTTATAAACGTCTTGAACTCGATTAGGTTGTTAATTGAAAAATGACTAGTTCAGGCACTTGTTGGATGAACTGGACGGTTGATGAAGCAAAATAATCAAACACCCTTTGAATGCACGTACTTCGACTCTTGTAATCAGGCAGAGATTGTAAGCAGTTATCAAACCCAAACCTGAGTAGACAAGCCCACAATAAAATCCAAAGAAGCTTGAAATATGCTCTTGCACCATAAATAAGCTACAACAAGGACTAGTAAATAAGCTTACAATTTAAGCGAATAAATAAGCACTCAACTTTTTGAGACAAAGTTAAACCCTTAGTAATCCTTGTAACACACCACAAAAAACTGATAGAAAAAGTTTTGACAAAGAAAGTGTAAAACGTTGTATAAGAAAATAAAGAGGGAATAGTCAAAAAAATGATTTCATAAGAAACTGTTTAAAAACTTAAGTCATGCATTGAAGCCCACAATCATTTGTTATAAAGCCCAAAGTATGTTTTCAAAATAAACGTTTTCAAAAGAGACGATTTGTTATAATCTAAACAGGAGACAAAAAAATGCGAAACAAACATAAGCCGAATAAGCTCATAAACAAATACGACAACGAAAGACTAAAGATCCCAAGGTGAAACCATGGCTCTTGATACCAATTGCAAAAAACTCATTTCACACAAAAGATGAACTAGAGAAAAATTACAGAGGAAAATAAGCATGTATTTAACAATTAGAAAAATACAAACGTACCAAAAACCCATCTCCATGTGTTGAGAGGGTATTTTATACTACATATGTAAGACAAGGGCCTTGATACATGGGCTTACCATGGACCTTCGAAACAATTTACCAATCAGTTTTCAAATATTACTTGACGAGCTATCTTCCGATATCTATGAAGTGACCGAGACTTTTCTAGGAGTTTCGTATTCCTAAGATAATATTTTCTGTTAAGATTAGTTTCTAAATAGCTTATTAGGTTTTGAGTGAGCTAATATTGTTGGATCAAACTTTTGTGAGCTTAAGTGCTTATTCGATTTGATATTTGAGATGTTTTATGTGCTTATTGCTTGCTCAACGTCCTTGTTGTTGTTTTATGTGGCTTATTGATTAGTTTTGAGCTTATCTAGTTTAGTGTTTAGCTTATTTAGTCGTTAAAGTTGTAGATCTTGATTAGTTTTGCTTAATATTAAAGTTAGGAGTTTAAGGAGCTTATCTCTTTGTTCTTATGTTAGTTTCTAAAATCTCTTATGCTTATTGGTTCTGGCTTATTAGATTTGCTTATTTTGTGAGTAAAAATCCTTTCATAAGCAACTAAACACGTTTGGTTTGTAAATGAAAAATCAATTGGGCCTTTGTTAGATTTAATTCGCTGTTGGGCTTGCAACTAGCTTTCATAACTGTTTGGGCCTGCGCATGCTAGATAGATTGGGGTACAATACTAGTGTTGGGCTACGTTTAGAGAAAATTGGTTACTTGATTGTTATAGCTATTTTATTGCTAACAATTTATGTTTGAGTTGCTTTTGGTACCGGTCTACTCACGAGGCGCGAAGATTAAGGGTATATTTAGCTAGATTGAATTTGATTATTTGCTTTAACTTAATAAACCGGGTGGTATTCGTTTAATTGCAGGTCTTCAATTCGGTTCTATTTTCTATCCTTTTTCAATACCTTAGTGTAGCTTAGTATAAAAATGTTTTGCTTTGCTTATTTGATCATTATGGGTAGCGAGTAGTTTAATAGTGCTTGTTAAGTTGAAAGATTGTAATTTGGGATTTAAGTGGGATTTGAAAAATGTTAATTGATTAAATAAAATTGTGATTATTTAGATTCTGTGTTTTAAATACTTTAAATGGGGCAAATCCCGAAAAAAATAGTTTAAACTACCATCTAGTAATTAATATCTTTTTAGGGATTTTTGTCAATAAATAGACCAACGATGTGAGATAACTATTCTTTTCCTAAGGTCATAATGTCGTTAATAAACCTTAATTCACACTAATGAACTTTCATATCACTTAGCTAAGCATTTTGGCCATGCTTTAAAATCTTCTTTTAGATCATTTTAGTATAATTCTCGTAGCTTAATTGTTCTAGTATAATTTTAGTATAATTTGCTTAGTATTAAAGAGTAGTTTTTAAAAAAACCAAAAGCCTTAAAAGATAATCAAGCATTATTCTTCGAAAACATATTCTTGATTTGTTCAATTTAATCCTCGTTGGGACTTCGACTCTGAAAATGTATTAATGTTAGTCCACTAGCAATTTTTCTCATCCTACGGGAATTACTATAACTATATTATTAATCGACAGAGCACGTTTCATGCGAATCAATGCCGCTTCGAGATAAGTAAATCATTACACTAAAACAAACAAACCAACATTTAACTGTATTTAATATGGCTAATACAGTTTTCTATCATTTGGCTTGTACCGCTTTTCTATCTTTTAATCTTCTTCTTTCGTGTTTATTGTGTATTGAATTTGTATTTGTTTCCACCAAACCTGTGTCAGTCTCTTAGGCTTAAAACCCCCATATCATTAGACAACGTACATAGCATAGGTTTAACTAGTAAATAGAATAATTAAAATACTGATAGAATATAGGATTAATGTTCCACTTTGAGTGTTCGACACCCTACTTACCACAAAATCCATCTTGGCCGGGTACATTGCTCGTTAAAGTGGTTTTTAGGGTTTGTCAGCTAAATATAAATTTAAAACTTGATAATCAAATAATTGACCCTACACGACAGCACATCAGGTTTTTGGCACCGTTGTCGGGGAGTGAATTAATTAAAAACCTTAGTTTATATGGTATTTCTAACCATTAATTATTTTATTTATGTAATCTAATCATTTAAATTTTGTTTATATTTATTCGCATTGTGTGTTTAAATTGTTTGTTTAAATTCCGCATTTAATTGTTTTTAAATAGTATTCTATTCTGACTGATCACCTGATACGCCGTATCCACCAATTGGATACGACGTATCAAACCTTCTGATCAAGACAGCGTATTGAGTTTTTACAGTCTAAACGGCGTATCTGTTCTACCAAACAATACGGCGTATTCCAGTTTAAACTCAATACGGTGTACGATTTCAACAGACCTAAACGTGCGATTCAAACCATAGAATACTGTGTAATTTTCATCTGATACAGTAACAAAGTAAAACTCTATCTGTTTAATTCCAAAATTTTTGATTTTTTTTCATCAAGACATATCCTAACTGATTTTATTGTCAATTTGTTTCAGTAGCGCATGACAAGAATTCTACCAAGACTACTCTCACCTTTTTCGAAAACCCATAACAAAAATTTCGCTTCAATAGAGGAAGGGCTTTGTCGATACACCAAGTCTCGTAGAATCGAATTCACCAGAGTTCGATCATAATTTTGACATCGAGGAACAATCAGAGGAAGAAGTAAGAGAAACAATGACTGAAACAATGGAGCAGTATATGAGCAAGAAACCTAAGAGAATAACGAGTCGGTGGTACTGAGGCCCACAATCCAAAACCAACACCCCCTTTAATTGAAGAGGGAAATATTCCTCGAAGGAACTTCGAGATAATACTTTCGCATGGCGTCTTAAAGCACGAAGAATGTAAACGAGCACATCGAAAAGTTCTTAGATATGTAGACTTATTTCACATCCAAAAGTAACTCAGATCAAATAATGCTTGTGCCTTTCCTGTATCCCTCACTGGAGCTGCAAGTAGATGGCTAAAGAACCAGCCATCAGGATCAATTACAACCTAGGAGGTTCTCAAAACTAAATTTTTGAACAAATATTGTCCACCTGCCCGTACCATAAAGAAAATGGAGGAAATCAACAACTTCTAGCAGGAACTCGATGAAAGCCTTTTCTGTGCATGGGAAAGATTTAAAGAGTTGCTGATGAAGTGTCCTCAACATTATTTAACTGATATGCAGGAAGTCATCTTGTTTTACAATGGACTTGATGTTCCAACTCGACAAATCTTGGACTCAAAGGGTGCCGAAACCATCAAAACTTGCCGCTGATAGCCTAAAATAAATCCATCCAAGAAATGGCTGAGTACTCTCAGAAATGGCACAATGGAATATCATCAAGGACCAGAAGTACTGAAACTTCTGATGGGCTTGATGCTATCCAAGTGCAACTCAATAATCTCGGACGAGAAATAAAGAAAGTAAATGAGAAAGTGTACGCTGCTCAAGTCGGATGCGAAATATGCAAGGGACCACACTATACAAAAGATTGTCCACAAAAGGAAGAAGGGAAAACTTTAGAAGAAGCTTACTATACACAGTTCGGTGCACCCTATCAACCTGGAGGACAATATAGAGCAGCAGGGCCAGGATTCTACCAACGAAATAATGGAAACTCTTCGTATCCTGATCAAAGACAGAGCCTGGAAGAATCACTGACCAAATTTATGGAAGAATCAGCTAAAAGGCATGAAGAAAACTCAAACATAATCAAGGAGATCCGAGCTTCTACCGATGCAGCGATAAGAAACCAAGGAGCTTCGATTAAGACCTTGGAAATACAAATCGGACAAATGAGCAAGGTCTTACAAGAAAAAGAGTTTGGAAGCCTACCCAGCTCTACGGAGACAAATCCTCGGAGACCAAGGTCAAAATCGATTCTCACAGCTAAAGCTGATTTTTCTGGGATAACGACGTATCGGATGTGATCAGTACGCCAAAGTCGAGCACACAACCCAGGATGCTATATCGTCAGAAAAACAATCCCTTTCCCAGTGATGACTGTGAACTTTGCGTAATGATTAGAGATTAGGCATAAGCTGTAAAAATATTGATGCTTATATAATCAACAACATTAGCCTCAAAAGAAAAAGACCCAAGGAGCTTTCACTTTACCTTTGTGTTTATTCATAATATCTGAGTTGATAAAATACTCTTGATGACCTAGAAGTCCAATTGTGAGCGTTATGCCATTTTCTACCTACAACAACCATGGTCTAGGGAATTTTTATCTCAACCTGATGACCATAGAACTGCTGCCTAGAACCATTAAACAACAATGGTATTGCCCGAAAATGTGGCTAGTAAGAGCTAAGACAAAATTTATTTTCCCCTATAGACTTATTCATCTGGACATACCCGAGGATGACGAGGTCCCTTTAAATCCTTAGACCGACCATTCTTGTCAACATGCCTATTCCCAAGATTGATGTTCCTTCAACAAGAATATAACTTAACGGGTCGGAGGAAGAAATAAACTTGTTTTTTTAAAAGTAATAAGAAGCCTACCACTATCATAAATCAAAAGGGTCTTTGTGAATAAAAAGTCTTGATTAAAAACGGAGCTTATAAGAAAGGTGATGAACCATTCAACCAACTTAAGGTACTTTACATAGAATTGAAATGATATGGACACACCTTACAACCTTAAAAACAAATCAAGAATGTTTTAGCCACCCTTTTGTAAAGACCAACTCTTATAAAATGAAATTTTCTTGTGTAATCGGGTAAAGAGCCATGTTTATCTCTGACCTATTCCCTCCTTTTCTCATGTAACCTAATGTCAAAAGTTTTATTATTCCAAATTGGGGATAAGGATAAAGGTGAGAGTCATGCAAACTTTGGATCGATATACCTATTTTCGGTCATAATTTTGTTCTATTATTTTAGGTTTACTATCATCGACGATGATGATAAGACAAAAGACGTTGTGCTCGGTAAATGAGATTTTTGCAAGAAATACCATCATGCCAAAGGATATGAAGAAATTCGCTCGCGGGAATAATTGCGAGCGAATCATGCAGGAAGAATGAAAGAAGGAGGAAAAAGGTCAAACTTAAAGACCAGCTGAAACAAAAGTGCTTCCCGAGAGACAACCCGGTCAATTTAATTGTTTTTCGCATTTTAATTGTTTGTTGCACGATTCTGTCTTCCCAGACACTCTATACGGCGTATCGAACCCCTCTGGATACGGTTTAAGAGAATGTCCTGGACGATTATCCTTAGTTTTTTTTAAAACTAAATATCTAATTTCTAGTAATTTAATTGTTTCTATAGGAACAATATGGCGTATCCTAGGGTTTAGGATATGGCGTATTGATCCATGTACAGTTGTGTGTTTAATCGTTTTCTTGTACCATTGTAGTAAGATAGAATTTGCACTTGTCTTCTAATATTTTATACAGGACCTTGCTGAAACTATGATATGGTATATGCTAAAAAAGACATGTGTTGAACTTATCCAGGCATGCTGAAGCCTTAGTCAACACACTTTTTGCTCAAGGACTCATCTTGGAGAATTATCACGAGCAAAACATCAGGGAGTTTTTCTTTCTAATTCTATTTTCTCTTATTATTTAATTGTTTTATCTATACAACGAGGACGTTGTATAATTTAAGTAGGGGGGTCTGAGCCCATTATCATGAACTGTCAATTACTGTTGTGAGCGCGAATGTTATAAATAGATCTATTTAGGATTGACATCCCCGTTCGGGTGAGTCATGCTCACTGTGCCGGTTTGCCGGACAACGAACGTATACCATGTCGGACATAGGATGTTGCGGGTTAGAACATCATCACGGGCAATGTTGGCAATTTATATTGCATTTCATACATGTCGAGCTTCAGTGTCATGAGCTTAGGAAAACGTAATTACATTTTATGATGTTTGCATCTGTTGCATTATCATGGGGAAATCTTGCGGTCCTACATTATACATTTTATAAACCTATGAATTCACTCAACAATATGTTGACGTTTTAAGCAATGTTTTTCAGGGGATCAATAAGGCACGAGGTGCAAGGGATACATTGGTGGTTTTGATTTGGATGTCATGCATTAAAGATTTTGTCGCATTACATTTTGTATATCTGTTATGGGCTAGAAATCTTTGTATTTTGAACAAGTGAAGCTTCGGGCTTTTGTAACAAACAATTTGTTAAATCCAATGTATCAGTTTTAAACGGCTTTTAATGGTCGTTCTTATATATATCTTGTGTTATTGATCTATGAAGTACCACCCCCAACCCATATTCCGCTGCGACCCAATTTGGGGGTGTTACAGATTGGTATCAAGAGCCAAGGTTATAGAGAACCAGGTCAAATGTTTTTGCTGGACTATAACCGTTTTCAAACATTGCATTCATACAAAGGGATTTTCACGGGACATATATACATACACTACTTGTTGCATTAGTTGGTTAAGACTAGATGCATTTAGGATTGATATACATGTTATGGTATAAATGTATATTACTATAAGAGTCTTATATTAAATACTAATATAAGCTATTTTGGATTTTCAGATACAGTCATGTCGGATTCTGAGGATTCCACGGTTACATACACGGAGGTATCCAGCCCATTTACGGATTTGTCAGATATCGGATCACCGAGAGTCGATGGACCGCTCGTGATGCCAGAGGACCCATATGCCTACGTGGTGGCCGCTTTTCAGGCACCACCATCTCCTGACTACGTGCCTGGCCCTAAGGAGCCAGAGCAGGCACCACCTCTGCCAGACTTTTTTCCAGAGCCGGTTTATCCAGAGTTCATGCCAACAGAGGATAAGGTACTCCCAGCTGAGGAGCAGCCCTTACCTGTTGTTCTCTCACCCACTGTTGATTCATCAGGCTATGTTCCTGAGTCAGATCCTGAGGAGGATCTGGAGGAGGATGATGATGAGGACCCTAAGGGGGATCTTGCTGATTATCCTGCCGACGGAGGAGACGATGGCGATGATGAGGATTAGTCATCCGATGATGACGAGGATGATGATGTTGTTAGGATTATGAAAATCCATGTAAAAGACTCGGTCACCCCGTGTTATATCTAGCATAGGTTAGCTCGTAGTCTTAGTTTTAATCGTTTAGTTACCGTACGACTTATGGTGTTGGGCCGGGTCTTTACCCACTTGTTAGCCCACTCCATGGCCTATTTAGGGGCACCAAACTCTTGTATAAATACCCCTTTCTAGCCATGGGAAGGGGTTCGATGTTCATTTTTATCACAAACACACACTAAGTGATTTTCTCTCTCTAGAACTCCCACTTTCTCTCTCTAGACAATTTGACCAAACATTAATCCTAGGCTTGTGTTATGATATCCAATATACAACAATTGGTATTAGAGCCCATGGGATGATTAGCTAGATTATGTGTGCATTTTCTTGGTTAGTTTAGATCAAAAGTTTGGTTTTTGAAGGTTTATGGTCTTATTCTTGACACTCTTTGATTCTCACGTTTGTGATGTTAAAGTTAGTGTTTCTATAGTTGTTATAGCCTTCTAGGATCAAGTTGTGCAAAAGAAACCAAGCAAAAACGTTCAAAAGGGTGATTTTTAGGTGTTTTTAGGTGAAAAAGTTCGTATTTTTCTTCACTGCGTTTTGCCTCTCTGAGACATTCTTCATTGCGTTTTGCCTCAAATAGTACAACTTGCATTTTGTCATTTTGTACGTACAACATACTGCGTTTTTGTCCGTATTTGGGGTTGGTATTTGGTCACTAAAGACACTGCGTTTTGGTTATTGAAGGTTGCGTTTTGCCTGCTTAAAGATCTCACTGCGTTTTGCTTCAAGACCTCATTGCGTTTTGCTTCAAGACCTCATTGCGTTTTGCTTCAAGACCTCACTGCGTTTTGCTTCAAGACCTCATTGCGTTTTGCTTCAAGCTATCACTGCGTTTTGCTTCAACATCACTGCGTTTTGCTCAAGACTTCCATTGCAGTTTGCTTGAAGACCATATTGCTTTTTTTTTGATAAGAATTACTGCTGGCAAAATTTCCATTCCTCATTGCATTTGTCTAGGGTTCTTCTTCCTGCGTTTTGCGCTAAGATTCATTAACTTCATATGTTAATTATAATTTCAACCAAACCACATCACAATCAAGCAACATAACACCTAATCAAACCAACAATCATCACTTTTAAACATACAATCACTAATCATTGTACCGATCCAAACTTTATCAATAATAACAATTAATCAACCATCATTCAATGTCCACTAATTCAGATGATCATTCAAGCAGCCGGTTTTTCGATACACGCCCTCCTAAGCTCGATAGGACTGACTACGAATCGTATGTCACAACGAATCCGATTGTTACTGTAGGGGGAACATGAAAATGAATGCAAATTCTTTAGAGGGTCGTTGATCAGGACCTTTGAGCTTGGAACCACAAGATGCCCATCAGAACTAACCCCTGAGGAGGTGTCCTTTGTTGACTAGAATGGCCACGTAACATATGAGGACCTTAGTGACACGGGAAGAAACGATACCGATGCAGATGTCCGTGCCACCAATATTGCTGCCCCTTCAAGGACATCCCGAAAGATATCTACAAGCTATCATCATAACATTAAAGCAAAAGCAATTTGGGACAACGTCAAAATGCTTCTGGCTGGTTCTGAACTCACAAAAGAAGATAGAGAATCTCAGTTGTACGATGAGTTTGAGCGGTTCAAGATGCTTCCAGGTGAAAATATCAATGAGTACTATGTTCGCTTTCACAAGCTGGTCAACGACATGAGGAATATCAGAATGACAATGCCTAACATTCAACTGAACTCCAAGTTCGTGAACAATATGTCACCTGAATGGGATAGGTTCGTGACAGCCGTTAAACTCAACAAAGGTCTGAAAGAGACAAATCACGAACAGCTGTATGCATACTTAAAACAACATGAGAAGCATGCTGCACAAGATCGACTGATTATTGAGAGAATCACTCCTGCTACGAATGATCAACTTGCATTTGTGTCAACGGTCCAACCTCATGCCCAATCATCACATGTCCAGTCTCATCAATATCCCTCTTCATCAACAAAACCTCAATCACGTAACAATACCACAACTTCCTGAAACATCGCAAATCGGACTCCGATTAACATCTCCAAACTGATGAACTACTTGACAACCTCACCAAAACAAATAGCGCTCCTTGGCCCAATCCATCAAGCAACGCTTCCTCCAGAACCAAACAATCAACGTTCAAACCTCATCCAACACCCAGAAATCCAAGCAACTATTTCAAGTATGGACGGCGTTGTAGTTTAGAATGTTCAAGGGCGACAATTCAAATCAAGTATTTTTGGGCTCATGGAAATGGTAGCAGCAGGAAAGGGGGGTGCCACAGAATGAAGCCTGGGAATACCAATACAGGGTCTAGGGAAACCGGTCAAGTGTTATAATTGTAATGGAGTTGGACATATTGCAAGGAACTGTACTCAGCCAAAGCGTCCACAAAATTCTGAATTATTTCGAAGGACCAGATGCAAGCCTAGATGCAAAGCCAAAGAATGGTGCAGTTTTGGATGAAGATGAACTACTCTTTCTGGCTGGTGAACAGGGCAACACCTTTGATGCAGATGTGGATAATCAACGAAGTCCAAGAACTTAAGCTCTGAATCAAGGATACATCTGTCCAGTCGAGATGAATGCGACCGCCCTTTGTAATTCAGATGTTGATGATGAACCGACTGCTCAGTCAATATTCATGGCCAATTTATCCACTAGATCGAGTTCAGCAAATCCACCAGCAGGTCCCATCCAATTCATCAATCTTATCTGAGTACAATTCAGAAAATGTTATTTATCATAGTATCTCTAATCAGGACAGACTGATAATTTCCATAATAAAGTACAACACGTCATATGTTGTTTGGAACGCACAACTAGTTTCCATATTGATAACGGTAATGTTATTCCATATGTAACATATTTGTCGTCCAATGATGTAACACCCCGCAAATGGGGTCGCAAGCGAATACGGGGGTCCGGGGCGTGTTTACTCGAAGAACAATAGCACAAGATATATAAGAACGGACACAAAAAGTCTTTTAAAAATGATACATTGGATTTAATTGAAAGGATTTAGTACAAAAGCAATAGCTTTACTTCTCATTGCCTGAATATTACAACAGTTGACATACATATCCCCCCAAATATGATGCACCTTAAATTCTTTAAGCGTGCAAAACTTAAATCATGAGAACCCAATAGCATATCCTTGGCATCCCAATGCCTATTGATCTCCAGAAAACTATGCTTAAAAACATGAACAAAATTGTGTGGGTGAATTACATAAGGTTTGATAAATAATCTTAATGTGCAGGACCGCAAGTCTTTTATGATAATGCAACACTATTGAAGATCGTCACAAAACTAATTACATTGACACTAAGCTCATGACACTGAACTCGACAGTCTTTGTTCGCATAATATTGCTACTCAGCCCGTGATGATGATCTAACCCGAAACAACTAAAATTCGACTTGTTATATCGTTCGTTACCCGGTGTAGCAAGATCACCCGAAAGGGGAGGACATTTATTATAAAAAATTTTAGGTTGGTTCGCTTCGATAATAGTGGTGTATTTATTTTTTATTGAAATATTATTTTTTAATGCATATATGAGTTTTTCCCCGAAATAGATCTATTTACATAACATTCGCGCTCACATAATGTAATTCCCAACTACATCTATGCATTGACAGTTCATGATAATGTGCTTAACTGGGTAATTGCGCAACATATGCAAACATGTAATCCAATACTTGCGACCAATTTGTAAAAACAAAGCAATGTTTAAACCCCATAATTATAAATCAGTGAAATCGGAAAAATGTGGGGCTATGAACTCACCTTGAGTGAGTATTGTCAATGTATCACTAATTTAACCGCGCCATGCGATTTGATCAACTGCAACTCTAATTAAAGTAAGGTCGTATAGTAACGAGTACTTAATCAAACGGAACATTGAATATATCTAATTGTTGTTTACATCGTACTATCGTTCGGGCTATCCATAATTAAAGATGTCATACATGACGTTACGAGAGTTAGGACATCTTAAAATCGTAAATCTAACAACCGTCGAAACGCCATCCGGGAGGCCTCATTATGAAACGTCCTGAGAATATAGTACTTTGATAACCAAATAATATTCTTCTACTCCATCACCAACTATTGGTTTTTGAAAAATTGTGTTTAATAAGTTAAAACGTTGTATAATTACCGTATAGTAAAACTGCATTAAAACTTTTTGGCGTTTTAAAAAGCCCGATTCTCGCGTTTCTTATGTCCATCTTTCGTTATTAATCCCGTTTAACAAGTATTCTTACCTTTTCGAATCGTCGTGAAAATTATTATCTCATAAAAATATTAAAATGAATTATGTTAAATTTCGAATTTTGGACAGCAAGATTGATGAATTTTGTTAAGTCCATTTTTACCCTTTTCTTTATACTTTACTTATTTTTGTATTTAACCCACAAATCACATATATATTATAATTAAAACATATATTAAGGTGTCCATTAACCATATTAGTCCTCAATATGCCCAAGTTACCAAATTTAACAAACCCATGATAATACTTAATATCAATTCACTTTACTTATTAAAATCACTAATTTACACTAGTTTTATCCCATATTCATATTTATACCTTAACACAAGTGTGTACAAGTGTATTTCTTCTAAGATAACTTCATTTTAGTATTCAAGTAACATTAATATGAGTCCATAATCAATATTAACATGCCTTTTGTATTTCTTTAACTTAAAACATATTATGAAACTATGAAAACCCTAATTAACCCATAATCATTTTTACACCAAAATAACTTGATACAGATATTAATTCTCATCAATTTTTAACAATGATGAAAGTAAATAACACTCACATGTATATAAGGTGTAAAATGATCATTTCAATGTATAAACATCATTTTCATGACTAAAACCTAAAGGTGATTTAAAGCTAAATAGAAAATCATAATGCATAATAATGAAATTTATAAGAACTAAAGAGTTGCAAGTGACCTAATGAGGTGTTGATGATGATGATGTACAAGTACTAAACCCTTGTTTAGCCACAAAAACCAAGCTTGCACTTAAGTAACCCAAGCTTTCCTTAATAGAACCCTAACTTTCTTTTACTTGAGAAATACTTGGAAATGGTGATTCAATGCTTGCAAATGCCTTAGTATATCTTAGAATAGGTGTATATAGAAGTGTATGGATTGTGGAAAATTTTGTATGGCTTTGTTGTTGAAAGGGTGACTGATCGTGAGCTCTATAGAAGAAAAAGATAGGTTTTTGGTTTGATTTTTTCTATAAGCGAAAAAGTGTGTATAAGTCTTTCACTTGTTACTTGCATGTATATAGGATGTAATTATAGTCAAAGAGTCCAAGCATGGCTCAAAGGATGGTCATGGCATGGTCTTGGTCAAGGTAAGCTAGGTATGGTGTTGCCATAATGAGGTATGGTGTACATTTTGACCAAGTTGCAAGCTTATCTCATTTTTCATGTATGTCTTTGTATAAGATGCATGATTTTCGGCAAAAGTAAGATATACATGAATAATTTATGTAATTTTATTTATAATATGTTTTAAAAAAAAAATTGGGTATAAAAGTAGTATTTGAGTGAAGCGTATAAACAGTTTTTGTGGTTCCCGGGGTGCCTAAACAGGCAATTATCTGCAAAACTTATACCTTTACAGTATCCGATAAAAACAAAATGAACAAAGTTAATAATTATCCTTAAAATAATTATGATAACCCTTGCTTGAAGTAAACATTTAATATTGATGCCCGATTACCATTGAAACGCTAATTTTTTGCGTACGCGATTTAACCTACGTTTACAATTTTTAATCAAACACGTACAATTCAAAAAGGTATATTGTGAATTTTATTGAGTCGTCAATGACTTGAAAACACAAGGGTTGTTATAGACTTCCCCCTTAAACGAGCTTAGTCCCTCAGGCTCACGTGCAATCACTTGACGACGGTGTGGTCTTGGTGAAAGGTGTGGGATATTTCTTTTTGAATTGGTCTTCACGCTCCCACGTGACATCGTGACCTCCTTCTTGAGTTCCATCTAACTTTGACCACTGGGATCCGGCTGTCTCTCAACGTTGATATCATTGCGTTTTGACTTCAAGTGTCATTGCGTTTTGAGCAAAACTTTCATTGCGTTTTGAGAAAAATTTCATTGCGTTTTGAGAAAAATTTCATTGCGTTTTGAGGAAGATATCATTGCGTTTTGACAATCCATTGCGTTTTGATCAAGCTAAGTTGCGTTTTGCTTGATTTGCCGCAAAAATAATTTTTGTGTCGGATTGTTCCGAAATTTTTATACAATCTCGGAAACGGCCCAACGGTCAAGACTCTTGCTCTTTTGAGCAAGAGCCATGTCATTTTTTGGCCATTCGGAGTCGTTTAGGCCCTCAAAACAGCATTTTACTGTTTCAAATTTACCCGAAAATCATAAACCTCACACCAAGTCATCAATCAACAGTCACTTAAGATCAGATCATTCATAAACAAAATTAATCAATGGCAACCAATGAAGAAACAAATGCAGCTGGTACCGATACCCGTCCACCAATGTTGGTTGAAAATGATTACAAATCATGGAAGATTCGTATACACAGGTACATTCGGGGGAAACCAAATGGGAAGCTTATATGGAAATCCATTCAGAATGGACCTACACCTTTCCAAAGTCGATAGCACAAGCACGCAACATATCCTCGAGAGTTTGAATGGTCCTCTCACTTTGCCCGTCTGTTTGGGGATGGTACGCAGTACTCATATCCAAGTTTGTACCCAAAGCACTCTGAAGTGACCTCCAGAAATTTGATGCGAATCTCGGGTCACGATCGCAAATGATTGAGACGGGTATCCCATGCCTCGTGACCACTTCCTTTAAGTACAATCTTGCAAGTTTATCCAAAGGATCGGTCTCTCTCATTGGGGTGAAGATCGCAGACTTAGTGAGTCGGTCGACGATCACCCAAATGGTGTCGTAGCCTTGAGACGACTTAGGAAGCTTAGTAACAAAATCCATGGTGATGTTGTCCCACTTCCATTCAGGGATCTTAGGTTGTACCAACAATCCTGATGGCCTTTGATGTTCGGCCTTGACCTTAGCACAGGTCAAACACTTGTTAACATAAGTGGCTATGTCGGCTTTCATGTTGGGCCACCAATATAACTTCTTCATGTCTTGGTACATTTTGTCGGAACCCGGATGAATAGAGTATTTTGATTTGTGGGATTCGTGCATGATCACAGTCTGCAAATCCCCATAACAAGGTAACCAGCTCCTGCCATTTAGGCACAAGGTTCCATCCGCACGTGGCTCCAACTTTTGTTCTCTAATTGATTCTGGAAATTTGGAATTTTCAATCAACATTCCCCCAACGTCTTCCCTTCTAATGTTCTCTGGTTTTCGCGCTTCAGTCTGAGCATTTAAGATCTGTTTGGGAAGATTCAAGCTAATAGTCATGACTAAGGCTCGAACTCTTAACGGTGGTTCTCGTTCTTTCCTGCTCAAAGCATCAGCAACGACATTTGCTTTCCCCGGGTGATAACGAATATCGCAATCGTAATCACTTAGCAACTCTAACCATCGGCGTTGCCTCATGTTCAACTCTTTTTGATCTAAAATGTGTTGCAAACTCTTGTGATCGGTGAACACCGTACACTTAGTTCCATATAAATAATGTCTCCAGATCTTGAGAGCGAACACCACTGCTCCAAGTTCCAAATCATGAGTTGTATAGTTCTTCTCATGAATCTTCAACTGGCGTGATGCATAAGAAATCACTTTTTCTCTTTGCATCAACACAGCGCCCAAACCCTTCTTTGAAGCGTCGCAGTATGAAGCGTCGCAGTATGCGATGAAATCTTCGCTTCCTTCAGGTAATGCAAGGATTGGTGCACTGCACAACTTTTGTTTCAACAGTTGAAAAGCTGCTTCCTGTTTATCGCCCCACTCAAACTTGACCTTCTTTTGAGTAAGTTTAGTCATTGGTTTTGCGATCTTTGAAAACCCTTCAATGAATCTTCGGTAATACCCAGCAAGACCTAAAAATTGACGAATCTCCGTTGGTGACTTAGGAGATGTCCAATCTTTGATGGATTCAATCTTGGCTGGATCCACATGAATTCCTTCACTATCGATCACGTGACCGAGGAACTGTACTTTGGGGATCCAAAATTCACATTTGGAAAATTTTGCATACAACTCCTCTTTCTTCAACAACTCCAATATTATCTTCAGATGCTCTTCGTGCTCTTGCTTGCTCTTGGAATAGATCAAAATATCGTCAATAAAGACAATTACGAATTTGTCCAGATAAGGTTTGCACACTCGGTTCATGAGGTCCATAAACACAGCAGGTGCGTTTGTCAAACCAAACGGCATAACTTGAAATTCGTAATGGCCGTAACGAGTTCTGAAGGCAGTCTTCGGAATGTCTTCTTCTCGAACCCTCAATTGGTGATAACCTGACCTTAGGTCAATTTTCGAGTAGACACTCGACCCTTGAAGCTGATCAAATAAATCATCAATTCTTGGGAGCGGATAACGGTTCTTCACCGTTAGTTTATTCAATTCCTGGTAATCAATGCACATCCGGAATGATCCGTCTTTCTTCTTGACAAACAAGACCGGAGCTCCCCAGGGTGAGGAACTGGGTCTTATAAAGCCTTTATCGGACAACTCTTTCAGTTGCTCAGATAACTCTTTCATCTCGGAAGGCGCCAATCGATAAGGTGCCCGTGCTACAGGTGCAGCACCAGGTACCAAATCAATTTGAAACTCCACTTGTCGAGTCGGAGGAAGACCCGGCAAGTCCTCAGGAAATACTTCGGGAAAGTCTTGAACTATTGGTACGTCCTCAAGTCGCTTCTTCTCTGACTTGTCTTCAACCTCTTTTGCAGTGACATGTGCCAAAAAGATAGGAAATCCTTTTTCCATGTACTTCTGCGCTTTAGTGCACGAAATGATGTTTAATCGTGTCACATTTCCCTGGGTACTTCCATCACCGTGTATGATTAACGTTTTATTTCTCCAGGGGATGCGAACAATCTTCTCGGCACACAAAATGACCGCTTGGTACTTCGCCAACTAATCCATGTTGATTATAGCATCAAAACTACCAAGTTCTACAGGCATTAAGTTTATGTTGAATTGGTGGTTTAGGAAGTTTAATGTGCAACCCTTAAGTATAGTGTTTAACCCAATTATTCTCCCGTCAGCTAGTTCGACATCATAATAGTGATCTAGGGTAGATGGCGTGATGTCAATTTGGGAGCTAAATGTAGTAGACACAAAACTTCGATCGGCACCCGTATCAAATAAGATATAAGCATAGCGGTTGTTTAGAAGGAACGTACCCGCAACGACGTTGTCTGGGTTTGCCCCCGCATTTCCAACCACATACACCTTCGCTGGAGCCCTGTCATTCCCAGCTTGATTACCACGGTCATTGTTTCTCAGTCTTGGGCAGTTTCTTTTAAAGTGGCCTTGAGCTCCGCACTCAAAGCAACCATTGCCCTTCTGGTTATTGTTGTTGTTGTTGCGGTTGTTGTTGTTGTTATTGTTGTTGTTGTTGCGGTTGTTGTTGTTGTTGTTGTTGGCATTTGCAGGTCGGCTCCTACAATCCTGGGTCAGATGGCCAACCCTCTTGCAATTATTGCACCTAGGTGGGCAAGGACCTTCATGATTGTAATTACACTTGGAACATAGAGGCTTAGACCCGGCGTATGGTTTCCTGTCACTATTGCCTGCGGTGTAAGCCTGGCCTGCGTTCTGCCTCTTATTCTGTTGGTTTTGATTGTTCTTGGAAAGATCATCATACTTTCTTTTCCTTTCTGCCTGACGTTCAGCATAGGCATGGGTCTTATCCTCCATTAACTCAGTTGTAAACTCAATAACTTCTTGCATGGTCTTCGATTTTGATGCCTTTACACTGCCAAGTATCATATCGGGCAATCCACCGATATACTTTTCAATCTTGTCTATCTCTTCTGGGAACATCCTGGAACACATCAAAGCTAGTTGCTGAAATCGTCGACTATAGGCCACCACGGTGCCTAGACCTTAAGATTTCCAATCATCAGTCTCATAAATCTCTTGAATCTCACCCCTCGGGCAGTATTTATCAGTCATCATTTTCTTCAGTGCTGCCCATGGCATGGCATGAGCTACTTCTGGATTGGTGGTCTTAACATGGGAATTCCACCATGTAAGAGCATCATCTTGTAGAGTCCAAGTCGTAAATTTGACTTGACTAGCTGCTGTGCAATTGCTAATGCTAAACACAGACTCCATTTTCTCAAACCATCGAGTGAGTCCGACAACTCCCCCAGTGCCTTTGAAGTCTAAAGGTTTGCATTTCAAGAATTCAAAATAAGAGCATTCATGAGCAGTTTGGGCTGGCCTTGGTCCTGAACCATTGCTATTGTAGACATTCCTAACCCTGCTTGCTTCTGCTTCAGCCATTGCAGCAGCAACTCCTTGGTCAATTAAGGCCTGAAGTTGTGCCTCAGTAACAGTTGTGGTTGGTGTTGCATTTGGGGTTGGTGTGACTGGAGTTGACCTTGTGGTTCTCTTTGGTGCAATTTTCTTCAATCACTAGAAAATACAATACCCGTTAGATTTCAATACAATCATAACGTGACATAACATATGCATCATAAATAAAATAAGATCGCATCACATAATGAAACATGCAACCAACACAAGATCGACATAACATAATATATCCATTCCATATATAATATGGAAATATACATGATCTGTTTGGTACACAATGCTTCCCTATCACTAGGTTACAAAATGAAAATCAACATAGAGCCCTACTAGCCGGGAGTTACCCGTAATACTTAGTAGGCTAAACAGGATAGCTAATCAAAACAAAAGATCTATACCGTCTGCTAGCTGGGAGTAACCTATAAAACTTAACAGACTGCATAGTAGATACAATCATAACCAAAGTCTAGGAACTGCTACCAGTGTCCTCCAATGTGTCAACGCGTGCTCCAGCCTCCAGGGCCTGGGTACGCATGATATGATGAACAGCCAGATCATCTGCAGCCTGACGCTGCCACTCGTGGCGATGCACCTCAGTCTCTAATACTGTAACTCGTGCCTCTAATGCCCTGCAGTGAGCCTCAGACCTAGCCAAGGCCTGACGGGTCTCCATACTCTCTTGCTCGTAAGCAAGTCTCTCTCTCCTCAATACCTCAATCTCAGCTCTCACAGCTGCATGATCCTTCTGGGCATCGTGATGTTGTGTGCAAAACTCTGACTCTCTCTAGTGCAAACATCTACCTGGTAAGTGACCCTCCTGTTGACCAACTCTAAGGCGGTCATAATCCTCCTCTCAGTATCTCGGAGTCTGGTCTCTATAGTGGGTCCTGGCTGTCTCGCAGCAGCAGTAGCAGAACTCTCTCCAACCTCACACCCAGGTCTGGGAGTAGTAAGTAGTAGTCTCTTCCGAGGCGGCGTGTCAGCCTCGGGAATATCAGCTCTACGACTAGTAGATGGTGCAGGTAGAGGGATAGGTAACAATGGTGGGGTCCCTGATGGGAGTAGTGAATGATAGGTGGATGGTGCTGTAGCTCTCATCTGCCTCATGGCTGCTCTAGTATGTGGGGGTCGGATACGTGGAGCTAGAAAGGATGGTGGTAATGGAGGTATAGGTGCCTCATCCTCAGCTGGCACTAAGTCCTCAGGATGCTCAGGCTCCGGAATGTACACTGGTACATGGTCCTCAGGTACATACTCTGGAGAATGTGGTGCCTGCTCCAACAACTGTCGGGCAGCCTCCTCGTAAGGATCCTCAGATGGAATACTCCAAGATCGTGCCTCAGAGTGAACAGAAGTATAGGTAACGGCAGAATCAGCTGACATGACTACTGTGACCAGCAGAAATAACTTATATGAGTATATTATATAAGGCTCTTATTGTAATATACGTAATATATTATAACCACGTATATCAATTATGAATGCATCTAGTCCCACTAATGCAACAAATAGTGTATGCATGAATGTATGCACATATGTATGTCCCGTGTACAACCCCGTTGTATGAATTCGTTGTTTGAAAATGGTTATAGTCCAGCAAAAACATTTGACCTGGTTCTCTATAACCTTGGCTCTTGATACCAATCTGTAACACCCCCAAATTGGGTCGCAGCGGAATAAGGGTCCGGGGCGTGTTACTTCAAGATCAATAGCACAAGATATATAAGAACGACACAAAAAGTCGTTTAAAATGATACATTGGATTTAATTGAAAGACTTAATACAAAAGCATATAGCTTTACTTGTTCACTGTTGAGTATTACAAAAGTTGTCAATACATTTCCCAAAATATGATGCACCTAAATCTTTAAGCGTGCAATCCAAAATGTAACCCAATGCATCCCTGGCATCCCATGCCTATTGATCTCCTGAAAACATTGCTTAAAAACGTCAACAATAATGTTGGTGAATTCATAGGTTTGATAAAATCATAATGTGTAGGACCGCAAGACTTTTTAGTGATAATGCAACACATGCAGATCTCACAAAACTAGATTACATTTACACTAAGCTCATGACACTGAAGCTCGACAGTCTTGTTCGCATAATATTGCTACTCAGCCCGCAATGATGTTTTAACCCGAAAAATCTAAAATTCGACATGCTATATCATTCGTTCCTGGTGATAGCAAGTTACCCGAACGGGGAGGTCGTTTCCCGAATAGATATATTAAATAACATTCGCGCTCACATAGTGTAATTCCCAACTACCCAACTACATCTAAAGCAATTTGACAGTTCATGATAATGGCTTAACTGGGTTCTCGTACATAGGCCAACAAGTAAATCAATACATGCTTCAATTTGTAAAACAAAGCATGTTCCACCCCCTAATTAATAATCATTGAAATCGTAAAAATTTGGGGCCTATGACCTCACCATAGAGTTCAGATAATCCAAATATCGCAAATAAGTGCTCACGTAAAAGATCGAATGCAACAAATTA
This sequence comes from Tanacetum coccineum, assembly GCA_026074375.1. Classification (NCBI taxonomy): domain Eukaryota; kingdom Viridiplantae; phylum Streptophyta; class Magnoliopsida; order Asterales; family Asteraceae; genus Tanacetum; species Tanacetum coccineum. Next base: position 16,708 of record BQNB010027404.1, on the reverse strand, counting down.
TCATAGTCGATAATACCGTACTTGAATATATTCATTATAGTTGTTACATCGTACTATCGATCGGAGCTAGTCATAATTATTTTAAAGATGGGTCATGACATGACGTTCGTGAGGAGTTAAGACACTTTTAAATCGAAGAATCCAACAACTCGTCGAAACGCCATCCGAAGATCCTCATTTAGAAACTCCCTAGTAATATAGTACTTTGATAACCACATAACATTCTATATAGCTCAATCACCAACTAATGGTTTTGGAAAAATTGTGTTTAATAAGTTAAAACGTTTATAATTACCGTTTTAGTAAAACTGGCGTAACTTTTGCGTTTTAAGCCCGTTTCTCGCGTTTCTTATGCCCATCTTTTCGTATTAGGACGAGTTATCATAATTTGACATTTTCGATATTTTGACCCCAGATGCAACATAACTTATTACTGTATCACGAGCAGACGTGGAGTTTAAATAAAAATCGTATTCGAAAATCGTTTTTGTTGTCGTAAAACCCGTAAATGTCGTATTTTATTCGTTATAGCTCCGTTTTTAGTGATTCTTTCGAGGACGTTCTCGTTTTTGAAAGTTCTATAATTTTATGAGGTTTACAAAAATATAACTTTCTGTCATGAATAGTAACTTTTATAAAAATAGTTTTATAAAAGTATTAATTGTCGTAAACTCGCGAAATTCATAACTCGTTCGTTATTAATTGAAAAATTACGATTCTTATCATTTTGGAATCCTAAAAATATGTATAATTTGTTAAAAATATCATCACTTGCTGTTTATAATTTTTATAAAAATGTTTTTATAAAAATTTACTTACGACTTCGTTTATTAACGTATAACTCGTTTTTAACGTAACTTTTTCGTTATTAATCCGTTTAACAAGTTTCTTACTTTTTCGGAATCGTCGTGAAATGTATTATCTTATAAAAATATAAAATAAATATATTTTTATGGCACTTTGGGACAGAATGTTTAACTAACATTCATAGGTTCATTTTTGACCTTGTTTTTATGTTTTACCACTTTATACTTTTTACATAATAACCATAAGTGTTCATATTTTCTTATCATGATATAACCTTATTTTAATGATCTTATAACCTTAATATAAGTCCATAATTAACCTTAACTTGTCTTAAGTATTTCTTTAACTTGAAACATATTACGAGATCATAAAAACCCTAATTAATACATAATCATTTTCATACTTAACCAAGAGTGTAAATTACTTGTGTGACCATTTTAACATGATGTCATTAACATCATAAGATATATAGAAGTGTACATTATGATGACAACAAATAAAAACTTCTTTTTACATGTTAATAATCCTAAATGGTGATTTAAGCTAAATAGAGTAATCATATGCATAAAAATGAAATAAAATCCCCTGTTTGTAATTCGAGAAACTTTGCTGTCCCAAAATGAACTTATATAATTATTTATAAATAAGTTTTTATATACTATCAACCTCACAATTTTAACCACAATCTTTTATAATTTAAATATCATATGTTATACAGTATAAAATGTCCCATATTTTAAATTGTCCAAGATCATCAAGATCACAAGTATTAACTTTACATAAAATCATAAACTTTCTTACTTAACTTTTAATTACAAGTTTACATATGAACTTTTTATACATAAACCAAGATTGTACAAAACTTATATATCCTTTATTTCATGATATTACCATCATCATAACATGTGAGAAAGTGCATAAAATCATAATCACAAGAAAAATTATATTTTTCATGTTCAAAAGTATTCCTAATGGTGATTTCACTAAATAGCATATCATATATATAAAAACTTATAAACAAGAACATAAAATGATTAAGTAGGACCTTATAGATATGATGATGATGAGAAACAAATGCTAAACCCGTGTTTAGCCTTAAAACCAAAGCTTGCACTTAAGAAAACCCTTATTTTCTTAAGAAAACCCAAATCTTGATTTCTTGCTTCAATATTTGTAAATAATTAATCAAGGCTTCAAAATACATTGAGGTATCTTAGATATGATATGAGAGTGTATGTAAATGGGTTATAAAAAAATTTGTATTGTTTGTTTTGAGATGGCCTTATTGACCGTGGCAATATAGAGAGGAACAGAAGGTTGTGTTTGATTTTCTAGTTAAGTGTTATGCATATGTGATACTTCTCTTTATGTATACATGTAAGTATAGTACAAAGCATGGTCTAGGAGTCAAAGTATGGTGTAAGTGATGGTTCTTAGTCAAGGTATGGTAGGCATGGTGTTGCAATAATGAAGTATGGTTAGGACATGATGAAGTATGGTATGCATTTAAAGAAGTATGGTGTCACTTTGACCAAAGGAAGTGTTTTGTTATATTTCTTGTACACAAATGCAAGATATCGTGGAACTAAGATATACATGAAATATTTATGTAATTTTTATTATTGGGTAAAAAAAGTGGGTATTTGTTGAAAGCGTAAAGAAGTTTTGTGGTTCCCCCCGGGAAGTGCCTAAACGCAATTTATCGCGAAACGTATACACTTTTACGTATCCCGATAAAAAATAAAATGAACAGAGATCAATAACACAAGATATATATAGAACGACAAAAAAGTCGTTTAAAACTGATACATTGGATTTAACAAAGTATTTGTTACATAAGCCCGAAGCTTCACTTGTTCACTTGTTCAAAATACAAAGATTTCTAGCCCATAACAGATATACAAAATGTAATGCGACAAAATCTTTAATGCATGATATCCAAATCAAAACCACCAATGTATCCCTTGCACCTCGTGCTTATTGACCTCCTGAAAAACATTGCTTTAAAACATCAACAATAATGTTGGTGAATTCATAGGTTTGATAAATCGTATATTGTAGGACCATAAGATTTCCCAAGTGTATGATAATGCAACAGATGCAGACATCATATAAATGTAATTACGTTGCCCTAAGCTCATGACACTGAAGCTCGACATAAATGAATACCATATAAATGGCCTACATTGCCCGTGATGATGTTCTAACCCGTAACATCCTATGTTCGACATGGTATACGTTCGATTTCACAGTGATAGCTAATCACCCGCACGGGGATGTCAATCCTAATAGATCTATTCATAACATTCGCGCTCACAATCAAGTAATTGACAGTTCATGATAATGAACTCAACTTGGATTATCGCTACTTAGGCAACACGTAATCATAATGTAAAACTTATCCACTTATGTACAATTGTAAAACAATGCATGTTTCTCACCCCAAAAACTTATAAAACAAATCATGTAAAATGTGGGGCTATGAACTCACCTCGGCAGTGAAGTGAATGAGTAATAATTGAGTAAGTAAAATAACGAGTCACGGACGAATCCGAAGGCAATCTAATCAAACATAGGTCGTATAAGTACTATGTACTTCAATAAATAATATCGTATACAATCCTATATAGCTCATCACCTGCTTGATCTGAATGATTTTCTCAGTGGTCTCTTGAATTAGTTCTGGACCGAGTATTTGAGCTTCTCCAACTTCAGTCCAACAAACAGGTGAACGACACTTTCGACCATAAAGTGCTTCGAATGGTGCGGCCTTAATGCTGGCGTGGTAGCTATTGTTATATGAGAACTCGACTAATGGCAAATGGTTAACCCAACCCTTTCCAAAGTCGATCGCACAAGCACGCAACATATCTTCGAGAGTTTGAATGGTTCTCTCGCTTTGCCCGTCTATTTGTAGATGATACGCAATACTCATATCTAAATTTGTACCCAAAGCGTTCTGAAGTGACCTCCAAAAATAGGATGCGAATCTCGGGTCACAATCACAAATGATTGAGACGGGTATTCCATGCCTCGTGACCACCTCCTTTAGGTACAATCTTGCAAGTTTATCCAAAGGATCGGTCTCTCTCATTGGTGTGAAGATTGCAGACTTAGTGAGTCGGTCCACAATTACCCAAATGGTGTCGTATCCTTGCGACGTCTTAGGAAGCTTTGTGACAAAATCCAGGTGATGATGTACCTACTTCCATTCGGGTATCTTGGGTTGTGACCAACAATCCTGATGGCCTTGATGTTCAGAACCTTGACCTTAGCACGGTCAAACACTTGTTAACATAATGGCTATGACGGCTTTCATGTTGGGCCACCAATATAACTTCTCATGTCTTGGTACATTTTGTCAAACCCGGATGAAATAGAGTAATTTAGATTTATGGGAATCGTGCATGGAACACATCCGCAAATTGCCCATAACAAGGTAACCAGCACGCTGCCATTTAGGCACGAATGAGGGCTCCACCCGCCCGTGGTTTCCCAACTTTTGATCTCTAAATTGCTTCTGGAAATTTAGCGTTTTCAATCAACATTCCTCCCAACGACTTCACTCTTAATTGTCTCGGGTTTCGCGCTTTCATGTCTGAGCATTTAGATCTGTTTGGGAGTCCAAGCCCAAATAGGTCCTCATGACTAAGGCTCGACCTCGTAAATGGTGTTCTCCTTCAATCCTGCTCAAAGCATCAGCAACGACAAATGCTTTCCCCGGGTTGATAACGAAATATTCGCAATCGTAATCCACTTAGCAACTCGAACCATCGTCGTTGAGCCTCATGTTCAACTCTTTTGATCTATAATAGTGTTTGCAAAACTCTTTGATCGTGAACACTGAACACGTGGTTCTTGTATAAATAATGTCTCCATATCTTGAGACGAACACTAACTGCACCAAGTTCTAAATCAGAGTCATATAGTTCTTCTCATGGAATCTTCACTGGCGTGATGCATAAGAAATCACCTTTTTCTCTTTTGGCATCAACCACTGTGCCGCCCAAACCTTCATTGAAAGCGTCGCAGTATGCGATGAAATCCTCGCTTCCGCTCAGGTAATGCAAGATTGGTGCACTGCACAACTTTTGCTTCAACAGTTGAAAAGCTGCTTCTTGTTTATCGCCCCATTCAAACTTAACCTTCTTCTGGGTGAGCTTGGTCATAGGTTTGGCGATTTTTGAAAACCCTTCAATGAATCTTCGGTAATACCCAGCAAGACCTAAAAATTGACGAATCTCCGTTGGTGACTTAGGAGATGTCCAATCTTTAATGGATTCAATCTTGGCTGGATCCACATGAATTCCTTCACTATCGATCACATGACCGAGGAATTGTACTTTGGGAATCCAAAATTCGCACTTGGAAAATTTTGCATACAACTCCTCTTTCTTCAACAATTCCAATATTATCTTCAGATGCTCTTCGTGCTCTTGCTTGTTCTTGGAATAGATCAAAATATCATCAATAAAGACAATTACGAATTTGTCCAGATAAGGTTTGCACACTCGGTTCATGAGGTCCATAAACACAGCAGGTGCGTTTGTCAAACCAAACGGCATAACTTGAAATTCGTAATGGCCATAACGAGTTCTGAAGGCAGTTTTCGGAATGTCTTCTTCTCGAACCCTCAATTGGTGATAACCTGACCTTAGGTCGATTTTCGAGTAGACACTCGACCCTTGAAGCTGATCAAATAAATCATCAATTCTGGGGAGTGGATAACGGTTCTTCACTGTCAGTTTGTTTAATTCCCGATAGTCAATGCACATCCGGAATGATCCGTCTTTCTTCTTGACAAACAAGACCGGAGCTCCCCAAGGTGAGGAACTGGGTCTTATAAAGCCTTTATCGGACAGCTCTTTCAGTTGCTCAGATAACTCTTTCATTTCGGAAGGCGCCAATCGATAAGGTGCCCGTGCTACAGGTGCAGCACCAGGTACCAAATCAATTTGAAACTCCACTTGTCGAGTCGGAGGAAGACCCGGCAAGTCCTCAGGAAATACTTCAGGAAAGTCTTGAACTATTGGTACATTCTCAAGTCACTTCTTCTCTGACTTGTCTTCAACCTCCTTTGCAGTGACATGTGCTAAAAAGATAGGAAATCCTTTTTCCATGTACTTCTGCGTTTTAGTGCACGAAATGATGTTTAATCGTGTCACATTTCCCTGGTTACTTCCATCACCGTGTATGATTAAGGTTTCATTTCTCCAGGGGATGTGGACAATCTTCTCGGCACACACAATGACCGCTTGGTACTTCGACAACCAATCTATACCGATTATAGCATCGAAACTACCAAGTTCTACAGGTAGTAAGTTGATTTCGATTGGGTGATTTAGTAAATTCTCTAATGGCGAGCAAATTCGATAGCGAAATTGTCTTAAGGCGACTAATAATGTGTCTTGGCTTCTCGGCTTAAGATTTGGTATAAGATGATGCCAACTTTATAGTAAGACGGAGTGAAGGTCTGCTTAGTTGATAGGGTTACTAATTCGATTTCTAAAAGTAAACGCGTTCTATGAATACGCACACAAAACATGATATAAGTAGAAAATTGTTTCCTTAAGAGGTTTTTAGAGTGACTACTCTCAGCATGGCATGGTACCTTCCTGAATTATACATAGTTGATCAGGCCATGTATAATTGAGGACTAACGATGCATTGCTCATTTTCGTCAAAATAGCGTTATAATTTCATGATATTCGTGAGAGTAGTTTGTAAGAGTAAATAAGGAACCTAAGTTAATATTGACGAAATTCTCATAATACGATAATTTGATAGATAATTCGAAATCATTCGTACAACTGAAATTTTAGGGAAATACAACGAGAACTCCTAAGGAGATAAAGTCTAAGATAGTTTCAACTTAGGATTTGCTAGGTAAGGCTAGTCAACTTTCTCTTTTAAGCTTCGATCTCATCCTTAATGTTGTTAGGGCCTTGATCGGTTTCTCATCCTTTTAAGGTATGCACCACTTCATGTGCTCCAGTACTTCCAATTTGGTTTTTATGACTTTGGTTCTTTCGCTCTGGGCAATCCCTCTTGTAGTGCCCTTGATTCCCACATTCATAGCAATTAACCTTCTGACTTGTCCCCGTGCCTCTTTGGTTGTTAGTAGTATTGTCATTTGTAGGTCTCCTACAGTTACGGACCAGATGGCCCACTATGTTGCACCTGTGGCATTTGGGAGCACATGGACCATCATGATGATAGTTGCATTTAGGACACAACGGCTTGGACCCGCCGTAATATTTCTTCTCCTCGTGCCCTGCAGCGTAAGCTTTGCCAGTATTTTGCCTCTTGTTCGGCTGTTGTTGGTTCTGATTGTCCTTGGAAGTGTTATTCAACTTCCTCTTGTTCTCAGCCTGGCGTTCGAAAAGAGTGCTGATCTTTTTGTCCACACGTTTCTGAAACTTCACTATTGGACACTTACTTTGATGTGTTCTCAGACTTCCACACTATAACCAGGTGTGAGTTCGTTGTTTCCTAGCAGCAGTAGGTGCCTACTCATCCTGGGTCATGTGCCAACCTTCTTGCAATTCCCGCCCTTTACAGTACATTGCCCATTGTGGTTACCTTCCCACTTTCTCTTGTTGTTAGCATTCTCTGCTAACTTGCATTCTTGTTGTTCGGTCTGGCTTATTGACTTACGGGCCATGTTGGTTTTCGTCTCATAAATGGCAATAGCCCTTGATTGCATTGCCCACTAGCTGGGCTACAACTCGCTCATTTTCCTCAACAACTCATCCCTTGATTACAGTTGTCATTGTTTCTTGAATATTAACAGGGAACAAAAATGTATATGAAGTTTCATTCAAGGGAAAAATCATGACACCGTGATCCTAAAAAAGTAGGTAAGGTTGAGGTCCCCGTTCTGCATAGATTTAAGATAACAGCTAACCATGCATAATTAATCCCATCGTACCGTAGAATGATTATAACCAACAACGGTAGTTCATACTTAATACATATTTTACATAAGTAAAAGAGTTACAAGCTTTTTTATTAACAATACCAATGAGTATTACTCAAGTTTACGTGGGATACAAAATGCACTACACTGACAAATCTATTTGTCTATGGCCAGGGTGCCTCTCAAGATTCTAGATGCTAGCCTCTTATGTTATCTTTAAGTGACTTAATATTCTTTGGTGATGATAAAGGTAGTGCAGCAGCAACTCAGTAATGCATGCCTCAGTAGATGGTGATTGTGGAGTATGGCGTTAAATAGACATCCGTACTGCACGGGATTTAGTCTTAAAAGATAAGATGATATGGTGTGGAGAGGTGGGTGATGTAGAAGCAGACTCATCAGTCTCAAATGCCTCTGTATTCTCAGCTTGAGGGGACAGGATTATCTGTAGGTACAACAGAAGGGTCGGCCGAAGCTAGGTGCTCCTCCTCCTCCTCGTCCTCCTCATCCTCCTCATCCTTCTTAACATCATCATCATCGTTGTCATCATCAGATGACTCATTATCATAATTGTCTCATCCGTCGGCAGGATGGTCAGCAGGATCCTCCTCAGGGTCCTCCTTATCCTCTTCCGGATCGGAGTTAGCAATGTAGCCTGGTGATAGGGCTGTAGGTGAGGCATCAGCAGATAGAGGCTGATCCTTTATTGGTCCCTCTAGCTCCTCATCAGAAGCTCACTGGAATCTCTATGGCTCGGAACTAATATGAACAAATGTGTAGGTAACCGTCGATAATGAAAACATAACTGCTTGCAACGAACAAAACTTAACTTATATAAATATATTATATAAGGCTGGTATGGTAAATATGAGTATGCACTTATGGCATAAATGAATGATGGTAAGGTATCATATTTGATAGCTTAATGTTTAGGTAGCGCTTAGGACCTACGAGCTTATCGTACTACCTTGCCTAAAGAAATATTCCCCTATTTATATAAATATCCCTTATATAAATAATTTGTAGGGTTGTGCGAAAGAATGCAAACTCATCTTTGTATATATATAATATACCCTCATAGTAACGTACGTACTATAATAATGCACACGGGTCTATGCATCATGTAACATTAGCAACTAACTAATGCAACATCTAGTGTCCCATAAAAACCCCTTTTTATGAATGCAATGTTTGAAAATGGTTATAGTCCAGCAAAAACATTTGACCTGGTTCTCTATAACCTTGGCTCTGATACCAATCTGTAACACCCCCAAATTGGGTCGCAGCGGAATAAGGGTCCGGGGCGTGTTACTTCAAGATCAATAGCACAAGATATATAAGAACGACACAAAAAGTCGTTTAAAATGATACATTGGATTTAATTGAAAGACTTAATACAAAAGCATATAGCTTTACTTGTTCATTGTTGAATATTACAAAAGTTGACAATACATTTCCCTGAATATGATGCACCTAAATCTTTAAGCGTGCAATCCAAAATATAACCCAATGCATCCCTGGCATCCCATGCCTATTGATCTCCTGAAAACCATTGGCTTAAAAACCCGTCAACAAAATTGTTGGTGAATTCATAGGTTTGATAAATCATAATATGCAGGACCGCAAGACTTTTTAGTGATAATGCAACACATGCAGATCTCACAAAACTAGATTACATTTACACTAAGCTCATGACACTGAAGCTCGACAATCTTTCTTGCAATTAAACTATATATTGCAATTTCTGCCCGATTAGATGTTCAACCCGAAAACATCCTAAATTCGACATGCTATAACGTTCGTTCCCGGTGATAGCTAATCACCCGAACGGGGAGGTCGTTTCCCGAATAGATCTATTAAATAACATTCGCGCTCACATAATGTAATTCCCAACTACATCTATGCAATTGACAGTTCATGATAATGGGCTTAACTTGGGTTATCGCTACTTAGGCAAACATGTAATCAATACTTGCGTCCAATTTATAAAACAAAGCATGTTTCCACCCCATAATTATAAATCATTGAAATCGTAAAAATGTGGGGCTATGAACTCACCTTGAGTTCAGATAATCCAAATATCGCAGATAAAGCGTCACGTAAAAGATCGAATGCAACCTAAATTATCATAGGTCGTATAAGTACCGAGTACTTGAATATAATCTTATAGTTGTTACATCGTACTATCGTTCGGGCTATCATAATTTAAGAGGTCATGACATGACGTTCGAGGAGTTAGGACACTTTAAATCGTAAATCCAACAACTCGTCGATACGCCATCCGAAGAGGCCTCATTATGAAACTCCCTAGTAATATAGTACTTTGATAACCGCATATAATTCTACATAGCTCAATCACCAACTAATGGTTTTGGTAAAATTACGTTTAATAAGTAAAAACGTTTATAATTACCGTTTTAGTAAAACTAGCATAACTTTTGCGTTTTAAGCCCGATTTTGACGTTTCTTATGCCCATCTTTTCGTATTAGGACGAGTTATCATAATTTGACATTTTCGATATTTTGACCCTCTGGTGAACAGTAACTTTTACTGTTCACATCAGACGTGACTTTTATTTAAATCGTATTCGTCGTCGTAAAACCCGTAAATGTCGTATTTTATTCGTTATAGCTCTGTTTTTAACGATTCTTTCGAGGACGTTCTCGTTTTTGAAAGTTCTATAATTTTATGAGGTTTACAAAAATATAACTTTCTGTCATGAATAGTAACTTTTATAAAAATAGTTTTATAAAAGTATTAATTGTCGTAAACTCGCGAAATTCATAACTCATTCGTTATTTATATCATTTTGGAATCCTAAAAATATGTATTATTTGTTAAAAATATCAAACTAGCTGTTTGATATAAGTTTTATAAAAGTCATTTTATAAACTCCGTTTAATTAACGTATAACTCGTTTTTAACGTAACTTTTTCGTTATTAATCCGTTTAACAAGTTTCTTACCTTTTCGGAATCGTCGTGATTTGTATTATCTTATAAAAACATAAAATCCCCTGTTTGGAATTCGAAAACCTACTGCCCTATATGATCTTTTATATAATTATTTATATAATATGTTTTATATATACTTTTCAACCTCACAATTTACCACAAGTCTTTTATAACTATATATATTATATGTTATACATATAATAATGTCCATAAGTTCATATTTGTCCAAGATCATCAAGATCACAAGTTAGTAACTTTACATAGAATCATAAACTTTCTTACTTAACTTTTAATTACAAGTTTACATATGAACTTTTTATACTTAAACCGAGATTGTACAAGACTTATATGTTCTTTATTTCATGATATTACCAACATCATAACATGTGAGAAAGTGCACAAAATCATAATCACAAGAAAAATTATATTTTTCATGTTCAAAAGTATTCCTAATGGTGATTTCACTATATAGCACATTATATACATAAAAACTCATAAAATGAAAGCATAAAGGTTTAAAATAGACCTTATGAGGTATGATGATGATGATGAGCTAGTGCTAAACCCTTGTTTAGCCACAAAACCAAAGCTTGCACAAATAAACCCTTACTTTCTTAACAAAAACCCTAACTTCCTTTTACTTGATTAACACTTGGAAAAGGTTAGCCAATGCTTGGGATCACCTTAGAATACCTTAGAATGGATGTGTATAGGAGTGTATGGGTTGTAGAAAAAATTATATGGGTTTGGTTGGGGGCTTGTGTTATGCCGTAGCATGTATAGAGCCAAAAGGGAGGTTATGTTTGATTTTCTAGTTAAGTGTTTATGTAAGACTTCTCTTACTAGATGATACTTGTATATAAGGTGTATATCTAGTCAAGGGAACATGGTATGGTTCAAGGGATGGTCTTTAGGTCTTAGGGATGGGCTTGGTCTTGGTCTAAGTCAAAGAAACAAAGCATGGTGTTGCATTTATGAAGTATGGTGTAGTACTTTGACCAAGTGAAGAGTTTTTCCTTAAATTACTATTTATAATATGGCCAAAATTACGGCATATATAAGAAATACAAGAATATATTTGCAACTTGTTATGTATTGGGTATAAAATGTGGGTATTGTTGAAGCGGTGAAATTTTTATTTTGGTTCCGGGAGTGCCTAAACGCAATTTATCCGGCGAAACGTATACACTTTTAACGTATCCGATAAAAAGAAAAATGAAACAAAGTTTAAATAATTACCGCAAAATAGAATTAGCTAACCCTGGTTTGATGTAAACATTTAATTGTTTGATGCCCGTTTACATTGAACGCTAATTTTTAGCTTACGCGATTTAAACTTAATTCATGAAATTACAAGCAAAACGCTACAACGCTAAAAATAAATAGTATAATTTATCGACGTCGTCAATGACTTTAAAACATAGGGTGTTATACATACTTATAGAACAGATATTTAGGTCAACACTACGGTTTGACTGCCTGCTCAAGCCACAGTTGTCACACCTGTTTTCCGCTGACTCACAAGATCCATAACCACATGCTCATACCCGACCAAAAAACATAAAGACATCATGAAAAAAGCTCAAGTACACATGTTCAAGACTATCTGCTACTCCCTGATACCGTACGTCATCTTGAAGTGACGAAGTATTAAAGTCACATAATTTCAAACAATTTTCGTCACTGAGACTCTGATACCGAACGTCTTTCCTCGAAGTGACCGACGTATTAAAGTTAAAGAATTTCAAGCAAGATAGCCACATTAAAAGCTTTTCAGTCAACAAATCAAGAAAGGTATGGAGCATGTCAGACCAGAAGGTCACAAGTTATTACACAAGATGCAAGATTCATTAAGATAGCGGCGAGATTAACGCTGGCTGATGAATCTCCAAGAGCTCAAAGATCACATTCTATCATACAAATCAAGATAAAGGAACAAGCTCAAGCCTAAAGTCAAACATCTCTACATCATATTCACAAGACAAGAAAAAAAAGAACTCTGCGAGCACAAGAATGAAGACCTTCATAGTATGATAGGTTTAAGTTTTTGTAACATGAAGTAACCTCCCGTAGGGGGAGATTTTTACGAATACGAAATTCATAGAAAAGTCTCGATCACATTCATAGAATATCGGAAGCATAGCTCGTCAATTAATATTTGGGAAACATCACCTAGGTAAATATCCAAGGTCCATGAAAGCCCATGTAACCAGCCCGTCCACCTCATGTAAGTATAAATACATTCTCCACACATGGAGAGGGTGTTGGTTCTCTTTGTAATTTACACATAGTTCAATCAACCTTTTTATTTTTTTCCTTTTTACTTTCTCTCTCAACTTTCTCTCTCTAGTTCATCTTTTGTGTGAAATAAGTTTTCTTCAGTATGGTTTAGGTGGATTACCTCGAGGGTTTAGTTGAGTGTTACTTGGAAGAGATCCATAAGGTCAAGCAGATTGCTTGTCAGCAAGTCGGTCAAATTTTGCTTATAAGTTTTGGATCGAGGCTTGATAATTTTTGGTGGTTGTTTCTAATTTGGTTTTAAGATCCATGAACGTTTCTTTAACAAAAGTGTTTGTTGATTGTTGAGATTTTATAAAATCGCTTAATTGTTTTTGGATGTCGGGTTTATCATTAGAATTAGATCAATAATAGTCTCGGTTGTAATCATTTCTTCCGCTTAAACGCCAATTAGCACGATTTGAGTCACCATTGTGATAATCATTGTAAAAGCGAGTACGTTGAAAGCTTTGCATAAATTTCGCTTCTTCTTCACGAGACATGGGTGTGTCATCATCGTTACAATCCGCGGTTGAGTGATTACTTATGCAGCGATTGCATATGGTATAAGATTTCATTTCTTTTTACTGAGCATCCTTTTCATGGTCATGGCATCCATTCTTGCCATAATTTTGTTAATATCAGAATTGCTGCTGCCTTCATCAGCGAAAGCTATAGTTTTGCTAACAAGATTTTTGGGTTTTTGGTTTTTAGCCCAATCGAGTTTGAGTAAGACTTTGTCTTCGAGGAGCTGATAGGCTTGATTTGGCATTTTATAGAGAAAGATGCCTCCAATTGCGGCATTTAGAGCTTCTTGTGTTGTTTCATTAAGGCCATGATAAAAGTTTTTAATATTATTTCCTTTGGTTAGAACGGTTCCATGACAATTTCTTATTAAGCCTTTCATACAAAGCCATAGATCAGTTAGAGTTTCGTGTTCGTGTTGGGAAAATGCTCGAATTTCTCCAAAAAGTCGATTGAATAAAGGCGGGGGAAAGAATCAGCTTATGAAGGCGGTCCAAAGTTCGTCCTTGGATTCAATGGTTCATTCGTTAAGTTCATCCAACCAAGTTTTTGCTTCACCCATGAATGATAGGGGAAACATCATAAGTCGGACAGCTTCGTTTTTGGTTTCTCCGTATTTGAACATGTCACATACACTAAGAAATTCGTGTACGTGTTTTTGAGGATCGGTTTTGATTCTACCATCGAATTAGTTTCCTTTGATAAGAGTCAAATGATTTCCTTTAATTGTGAATTTGTTGGCGGTTTCAGTTATGGTGATTGTTGGACCAGGAGTCAGGGCGACAACACGGTCAGCTGCCCACATGGGTTCATCATTGGGATTATCCATGGGATCATGAATTTCAAAAAGGTTGAGAAAGTGACGAAAATGGGCGATATCGATGACAGGTGGATAGACCTCTCTTGGATTTTCGGGTCGTTCGTCCCTTCGTTCGAATGGGACTCTCCTGTTTCATCTACAAAGACTATGATTCAAAGTTCTTTCGGGTTCTTCTAATGCTTCAACAAGTTCAGAATTGAAAGCACGTGTATGCATCCAAAGTTAACTATTTGAGAAGGGTTATCGAAGGTAAGAAAGAAAAATCAAAATTGGAAAAGATCGATTTTGTTTTTTGAGTAGATAAGTGTGTCTCACAAAGGAGATTGTGCATCGTACTTTGATTCGAAATTTTGAACTTTTATAAAAAATGTTGGAATTTATAAAAGATTGTTTTAATTTGGGGTGTAACGCTTAAGATTAAACGTTACAAAGAAGGATGAGATGATTCAAAGGTTTAGGGAGAAACGTTTTAAGAAAAACGTTTGATTTGCAGAGAGTGTTGCGTAATGGTGAAAAAGTATGTCGGGTTCGTGGTTATGGGGTCAAGTGCGGCGCACTTGGTTGTGTGTGCGGCGCACTTTCTGTAACATAAGTCACAGAAAGTGTGCAAAGCAAGGATTTTAAAAGGAAAAGTGATTATGACTTGTTTTAAATACTTAAAAATGATTATAAAACATATTTAAATCCCCAGCACCGGCGCCAAAAACTTTGATGTGCTGTAAAAGCTTTAAATTTATAAATATTGATTTCACTGATTTCTTAAACCGACACACGGGTAAAGTATAACCCACGTATGTAGTATAATATTTCAGGTAAGACCAGGTCGATCCACAGGGATTTGGTTATGTTCGTATAATCACAAGATTTAAAACAAATTATAATAACTTTAACAAATAAGTAGCGAAGAGTAAATTCAATGATAAAGAAATAGCTACTCGGATAGCTTCATATAATTTAGTAGCAATGGTGATGATTATGATCTTTAATTCTATTCTTAATTTACGGAAAAGCTTTTTTCGTTAAAAGAGCATTTTATCAAATTAACCATTTTAACTCAAGACCTATATTTGATTGACTTAATCAAATGTGTCACTCAACTAACCAAGTCACTATTATATATAAACTATTTTGTTTACCAATTAACATAAGCAGATTCTTCCAACCAAATGATAAAGACCGTAGACAAATCTTTAAAACTATATAGTACACAATGGGTCTTTCGACCTATACCATTATGCATATATAATCAAAAGTGATAACAAAGTTCGCAAGATCAAATACAATAGGATTTCAATATATGATTGACAAGATCGTCAAACGCTTCTTATTATATTTACACATCTGAGTAGTCATAAGAGGTTTTAGCCTCTCATGGCTAACGAGTTCATCATAACATAAATAAGTAGAGTAATAAGGGACATACACACTTTTGATAGATGAAGGATTACACGAGTGTCACAAGTAACCCGTTTACAAATATCGACTATATAACCCATTCTTCTTTGGTGATTCTTCTTCTTGGATTTCATAGCTTTAGAATGATATTAGAGAGTATATAGTATGTAGATTGATATAGATTATGTTGTAAATTGCTGGGAATTGCCTTGCCTTTTATAGGTTGTCCAGAAGTCTAAGTGTGGCGCACAAATATTATTGTGTGGCGTACTTCTATGTTTGTCAGCTAAGGTTCATTAATGCATGAGGCAAGTGCGGTGCACATTTTGGGAAAACTGACGCACTTTGGCTTTGAATAATTTCATTGACTTCAGGGATAAGTACGACACACACAAGTTATTAAGCATCATACTTCTTTAGTTTCTTGGCATTTGTTCTTTATTTTCTTCTAGCTTTACTTCCATACGGTATAAACAATTATATCTTAGACATTTTATGCTTGGACCATCTTCAAGTGAACTTACACATATTTCATGCAATTAAGTATCGAAAGTTCACGAGAAATGATAATAATATATATAATCACGCAACCAAAAATATGTTTAATTAAGGCGTTATCACCAAGCTAGTTCCTAACGAAGTCCGCATCTGGAACCACCCATCACAACCTCACGTATTCTCCACATCGATTACAAGACTTCTACCAAAGAAGTACCAAACCCCAAGCATGACCGCGCCTTAGCACAAACTAATTACACCTTTGCTTATCCGCACCTGAACAAGATTTATACACTTGCTTCTCCACACCTGGAGTAAACCTTGACAGTTGCTTCTCCGCAATCGGAGTAAGACTTACACTTAGTTATAAATATGAATGAGAGTGTTTAAGTATTTGTTACAACAAGAAACCTAGAATATCGAGTGAGAAGAAGAAGACTCGATATAAATATGAATGAGAGTGTTTATGTATACATATATATATATATATATATATATATATATATTTATGTG
>BQNB010027403.1:0-57666 GCA_026074375.1 Tanacetum coccineum | reverse complement strand
TTTATATCATGTAAACATCCTAATATGTCAAGACTATATCTTAATATCATTTTTACCAAGTACATTATCCATTTAACATACCATTTGCAACGTTATAAAAAAACAGACTTTATTCATTAACATTTATATCAAAACCCTAATTATATGTAATATATACATATATAATGAATGTGCAAACCTTCAAGCATGTGTACAAGTGTACAATGCACAACATTTGAATATCTTTTCCCTCTTAAATCAAGTTACAACTTTCTAAAGTCCAATATATAAGTCAATAATGCAAGAAAACCAAACTAGGTCATTTTACCTCCTAAATCACTTTAGTTTCTTACTACCACTTTAGCACAAGGTACAAACACTTAATGCATGACTTCTAAACCCTAAACCTTAATCCTAAACCCTAATCTTAATCCTAAACCTTAAAACTAAACCCTAAACCTTAATCCTAAACCCTAATCTTAATCCTAAACCTTAAACTATCCTAAACCCTAACCCTAACTCGAATTGAAACCCTAAACCCTAAGCCGAAACCAAAACCAACCTGACACCCTTTATTTCTTTTTAAACCCAATTCTAACCCTAGACTCGAATTAAAACCAAAAATCCCGAAACCAAAATCCAACCTGACACCCTTTTGTTTCATTTTAACCCATTTTTAAACTAAGTAAACACCTCAAGCACCTCAAGCTCGCATCTTATAACCACCATGACCTCACCACTATGTCACCAAGCAAGAAACCAAACACTTCTATCACCACCCTTGGCCACCAAGTTAGTCTTGTCACCTCCTTGTCACCTTATGTAAACCGAACTCCTCCACCACCCCACACCTTGCATAGTCACTACTCTACAGCCCTTGATCCCTACTCTAAGTATTCTGGCCTCCAAGTGTAAAACTTAGGCACTAAGTTTTTCGAGAACCCTATATAAGCTGAACACCACACACCACTTAAATATCACCCAAAATCTCATCACCACTCAAATGGAGTTTCTAAATCAGACAAGGAGATCAAGTAAAGTCCATAAATCAAAATTCAAGCCAGAATCAAGAAGAACAGAAGCCATTACAGCCATTCTAGCGTACGAACCCATTAAGCCTCATACGAACCCAGTTTAGCTCAATTAAGCATTATAATCATGTTTATTTTTTATTTTTTTTTTTTTTTTTTTTTTTTTTTTTTTTTTTTTATTTTTTTTTTGTTTTTTTTCAATAACTCAAAATGTTTTTTTTAGAATATTCATAAGACTCCTAAGATCTTATATGAACTCTTGTTCCAGCTTGAATCGCACGTGAGGAACCTATGTGTTTTTGTTAATTAAAAACCCTAAAAACGACCCGTTTGTGATTTTCTCTACGATCACGAATCCCTTTTTCTAAACTGTTTTTTGATACATTAGAACATCTGATTTTAGCTTATTAATAATAAGCTATAACCCTGACAAATATCATTGTATTGGAGAGAACGCCTTCATGAGAAAGAAGCTGCGCGTGGTCTGTTGTATATTGTGAGTGACCTTTGGAACAGGGTGTGTAGAAAGAGCGGAGAAGGTATCCATCAAGGGGTAAATATCGTAACGTTCGGTGAAATTTATAACTAAGAGGGCTGAAATATACATTATGATCCTAAAGTTAAACTATAAGGACCTATCTTGTGAGACAAGTTTCAAGTTAAATGTTAAATTAATAAATACTTTATATATAAAGAACTAAACTTGTAATAAGTTTATAAATCGAAGGATATTTAAGTTAAACAAAAAGAAAATATATATTAAATATTATAGAAGACGCTTATGATAATCATTAAACATCTCTCTACACAGATTGGACGGAGATGATATTAAACAACCATCGTCTTATTAGAGAAACAATAACGGTTATAGTAATCAACGTAATGGATTGGTGGTATACATCGGTCCTTCAGGACTGGAATGAGTGAAGAAGACTTTGAACAAGCAAGAGTCTGAATCGAATCATGTTGGACAGGGAATTGAGCTTAGTTGAGGTGTTCCAATTGGTATTTGTTTGACGACGTGTTTTGTGGGGGATTACGTGATGATATCTGGAACATAGTGGAGAGCATGACTCACAAATGATACTACAGGTGTGCCTAGTTGGATGTAGTGAGGGAAAGCAGCGGAACAGTGAGAGATACAATATTTCCATAAATTAGTAAATCAAGAATAATACTAAACTTTATGAAGTTTTGAGACATATACCCACACTAAGACTTTGACTTATAACCACAGTTTGTGATGTAGGCCGTTACTTTCACTTGATATACTTTTGTCATCAATTCAGTATTTTCTCGCCCCTTTAACGTGAGATTTATAGCCTCCATTTTAAATCTTATAATGTTTTCAATAAACCCACGAGGGGAATACATGCAATAAACCATAAAAACGAGTGTTTTTCCAACTGATGCTACATGATAATATTATTCCTAAGTCCCTTACTTTGCCATTAAGACCGCCACTATCATTAACCATTAATTACTTCAGAGAAAGGCGGCGAATGCTATGGATAGATCTATTTGGGACCAAACTTCCCCGTTGGTGTACCTATACTTTCTGGTAACCAAACGCACTTCATTTGAATTACTATGCGGGTGTTTGGCAAAGGCACCCATTGGGGCAACTTCTTATGATTATTGATTATCTCAAGGTCTCGGTGTCATGAGCTTAGGGCAATAATACTGTTTTCTATAATAATTATACTCATTGCAATTATTACACTTATGGGTGTATAACAACGTAACCCACTATTAAACTTGTATACAAACTGTTTAACAGTAAACCTATGAATTTCACTCAACCTTGTGGTTGACTATTTTAAGCATTTTACTCAGGTAACTGAGCATCTATGGCACAAGTGCACGGACCTGAAGAATGCAAACTGTTATCAGTTCAATCTTTATGTTTTCAAAAAAAAAATGTAGATTTTGGACTCTATTTGTAAAAACTCTGATGAAATAATGAATGATAATTACTTTTAAAAACGTCTCTTTACGATTTCGTTTTCTATGATTATGACTGTTGTACTATGAAATAATACCCAATTAGCTTCCGCTGCTATATGTTAAAAATGAGGAGTGTTATATCTTAGCCTACGTCAAACAACACCGAAGTTGCAGCGCATAAATATGTAGGACTAGACCCAGTTGAATAATAGGTAAAACACATAAATAAGCACATAAACGGGTATAAGGATAACATAATCAACATGCAACGAATAAAGAACATCGATTATAAAGACCAAATCAAACTTTATAATTATAAACAGGCTAAACCAAAAGGAATTAACCGATAGTCATTGTAACAATACACGAAATCATAGATGGTTTAGCATACAAAGAGGGTACAAACCCTAGTTGTTTTAGCAGCTGTTAGGGATGAATTTAGGGCCTAAAAACCCTATTGTACTTCCTCCAACTCATTTTTTTAATCAAGTAAGGTTTATTTTATCATATCACTATGTCTATGTGTTATTCTGATCTATCTCTTGCCCCCCCCCCCCCCTTTTTTTGCTTTAATCTTTAAATGCTTGGCTAAACTTCAAATTGTGTTTATTTCTGATTGTATAAAACCTAGAACTGTAGATCGTAGTGGTGGTTGCCTTCTTTGGTTGATGATTGTGCATTGTTAGGCTCTAAAAACAGCTTTTGTGTCGTGATCGTTGTTCCATATTTAAAGGATACATGATTGTGTAGTAAGGATACCAATCGGTTTGAACATGGAGCATCATACGTACCTTGCCCGAATAGGTTGAATCCCACTTTTAATATATTTTACATGCACTAAGATTACTCCTAGGGGCTAATGAAATAGGAGCATATCAGAATACTACCTTACGTGTGCGTGCGTCTAGCAGGAATACGCAAAGGGTAGACAGGGGGGCAGTGCGTGTGTTGTGTATGTGTTATATGTGGTAGAATTTCGATCATGACTTTAGGAAATCGTTTACACAGGATCGAGTACACGGGGTGACAAGCAACAACACTAGGAGATGCAATCTAGGGAGTAATGACATTAGAGTTATAGAAAATTAACACAATCTTTTATCTTATTTGTTATCACCAGTATCGTAGATATATTTAGTTATAACTAAAAGCCAACCACCACATCTAAATATATTGGGAGATTTACTGCTTTCTAAAGGAAAAGTTGGCTTCTGTTTTCTTCTTTCTTTTTATAAGCTGGCAAGTGTGCTTGTTGTGTTTCTTGTGTGAGGAGAAACCAAGTCTTCAATCTCATCCATCCTTTTTGCTTTGTACCCAATTCCCATGATCTTAACCCTTCAATTGTTTGCTTTATTCTTGAAAACAAATGGGGATGTATGGGATTGTCAACATGGCATATGACTTTTGTGAAGTGGGGTAGAGGGAAAGAGATGGTTTTGTTTCTTGTTGCAGGGGGAGGGGCAGTAGTACATAAAGGGGTGAGAGTATCAATGGTGTTGGCGGGAAAATTGCATAGTACTCTGTTTTGTATTGACAGGGTAGAGCTTTGGATCATTGGCAAAAAGAGCCCCTTAACTCTTATATCTTGCTTGCAAATTCAGTCCATGTGGGGGTTAATGTTTGAGAGGTTGGTAGTTTTAGCCCCTGAAAGATATATTAGTTATTGCAAACGTGGTCCTTGGTGGTGATTAGTTAGAGGTTTTGGGCCGGGTTGGTAGTTTGGGCCGTTTGGTTTATTATTAAAAAGGGTATTGGGCTTATGGGACTTGTGGGCTTATGGTTTAGTAAATAAATACTATTGGGCTGACCCGGCCCATTAACTCGGGTACATGTCAGCCCAATAAGATATTTATGCCTTCGGCTTCGGTTTTCGATGCTCTTTCCAATGCCGCTTCACGGTTTAGTCTGGTTTGGCTTTGTTTTTCGTCTTTTAGTGAATATCCGGTACCTGCACAATACAAACACAAAAAAGCATATTTATGGCATTTAATGTGCGTTTTTGGTCGTTTAGGGTCGATTTATTAGGTAAAAGGCATGTGTAATTATACACATACCAAAATCCCCCATACTAAGATATTGCCGTGTCCTCACGCAATGCTCTAAGTAAACACTTTAGAAAACTAAGACTCTCAATCCCCCTTGACTAATAACCTATAAAAGTAGCTAAGTGTACGCCAAGGGGAAATAAAGAATCAAAAAGCTTTGAAAAGTCACGTTTTTACCATTTTTTAATATATAGACTAACTACAACTAATATTTTTGTATTTTTCTTTTTCTCAACTAACTAACATGTTCGACTTTCGTTATTTTTATAACTTTTCAGGTCACGGAATAAGAAGCATTTCAATCCTAAAATGCCCAAAAAGGATAAATTCATCGTCCCCGATTTTTCACTTATCTCAACTAAGCTTAAAACGAAATCACCGTTAAATACAAGTTAAGGATGCTAACACTACTCATATTTGCAATTTGTGGACTTTTTACTCCCGACAATTATTATTTGTTATGTGAGTGTGCTAATTTTAAATTTCAACCATGGATCAACACTTTTTAAAAAGTTACAATATTTCTATGCTTCACGTTCCACCCAAGAATAATGCGTTTGAAGGCGAGATCATCCCCTGTAGCGACTTTCGTCTCGGCACATCACAACCTTGCGGCTAAGTGACCAGGCCTTTGACACCTCACAGAGACTAGTATCGGGACTCACGGACCTTCGGATTTAAAACCCTTGGACTTCCCGTTTACACACGGAAATACTATAACTAAAGCAAATTAATCTTAGTTCAAAAATATATTTAAATTAAAGAAAAAGAGATTTTCCCTATATTTATTAAACATAACACTTAACATATATACAATTACACTTATTTAAGCAACGGTAATCCTCGACCTTTTTGAAGGCTGCAACATCGGTTGTGAGCCGGCAAGATGCAGCAAACTTTTATCAGTCTCGGACTACACTATGGGCTTTCTTTTGAAGACTGCAACATCGGTTGTGAGCCGGCAAGATGCAGTAAACCTTTATCAGCCCACAGTTTATATTATTCACATGACATACATTTTTTTACACACTTATATTACCACGATATAGAGAAAATTTCTTTTTAGAAAATTTAAGTATATAGCTGAACTAAGATTAAATAAATTAATGTTATTAACATTAATAAAGCTTCAAATTCAAAAATTGTCGATTTAAGTTTAGTTTTCAAAAATAGCACTTATTATTAGTCAGGTTAGGAGCTTACGGGAGAAAAAGCGACAAATTACACTTATGAGCTCTTAAGATTTCCAAATAATCCTTGTTTAGCATCCGACTTGTAATTAACACTATCATTTTTCGTTCTTCGCGAATTTAAAATCCGCGAATGCTTAGTCTAAAAGTTAAGGAACAAGCTAGAGCTCAATACGCTCGATCGAGTCAAAATTTAATCTTATTCTACCTAGCATGAAAGTCGAACATTGTGACAAAACACTTATTTTATTTTTGAAAATTTTTTAATTTTTTTTTAATTTTTTGAAATTTTGGTGGTAAAAACGGGCTTACGTGAAAACAACGGCGGCAGGCACAATCAAATCGAAGATCCCTCCCATACTAGAACAAAACATTGTCCTCAATGTTTTAAAGGGTACCTACGTCATACTAAAGCCGTTTATGAATTATGCTAAAGAAAAACGTTAGTCGATAAGATTAGGATATCGGATTCCCAAATGAAGCTGAGGATGTGAAGACCGAGTGATCGAAGGACAAAAACCGCGAGCACGAGAGTCATCATAATCCGGGCAATCCTGGACAATAAACCACAAAACACAAAACACAAAAATGGAAGAGGTGAGCCTCCTCACAACATACTTATTAGAAGATAAAAAAGAAGATAGAATGGATAAGCAATGGTTTCCACCCACGTATGCGACCATGTTTTTGTTTTAAACCGAGTCACAAGCTCCGAAATCGACCACCCGAATTCATTGGTCCATGAGGAAGCAAGTGGAAGGTAAAATCATTATCGGACTTTCCATTCAAGCGTTTGGATAAACATGAATTTAATTAAGTTCCACTCCGATAAAGGCTACGCATGCCGGGGGCATAGCGCGCAGATATACATAAGATTGTGTGAGACAGAGCGGGTATCGCAGCCAGAAGAGGAGGGAATGGTCTTGCTACCGCGGGGGTGTGGCGCGGAAGGCGCGAGATATGTGGGGGTGGAGGTGGGAGCGAGGGAGGAACGGTGTACAGCGTGGTGGTGGAGGGGGAAAAGGGCAGGGAGTAAAGAACCGCGTACAGAGCGGACATGGAAAGGGAAGGGGAGCGTGTGGCAGCTGAGATGTGGTTCCGGTCGCTACGAGCAAAGATTGGGTACTCGAGGAACGCGCATTAGTAGCGTGTGGGGATGAGTAGAATTCTTACGCGGCAATTGGCGCGCGTGGTGGATAGCAAGAATCGGAGCGGGCGTGGCAAATGCGGACGGCCGGATCGAGGCTCAAGTCTTAATATGATGAAACCGAGACGCGCGTGCGATGCGGGTGGAATGATGATCGGATGATGTGGTGGCTGATGATTCAGAGCTTGGGGGTGGCGAACGTCCTTAGAGGGTAAGAGGAGTACTCGCTATCGGTCAGTGTGGAGAAAATGATCATTCGAAAGATCAAAGATAAACGTGAGATCATCTTGCGAAAAATCAACAGAGATAGTTGTACTGTCCACTCACTATCTCTTTCTTCTTCTAGATTAAAGCGGAAAGTTTTAGATTCGGGAATAGAATTATCAAAGGTGTTTAGACTCCTCAAGATAAAGATTAGGAAATTTGGAGTAGACTTGATCACAACTACGGAAGTGGAGTGGGATTATCACTTTTAATGCTTCGATTTTAGCAATAAGAAGATTCACATTCAACAATTTTTCACGAAGGATATCAACTTGATTGGTTAAAAGAACATCATCAATCCTTCCAACTCCGGATCAACAATCTCATACCACCTCTAAGCTGACGATCCTCAACATCGAGAGGTGATGATCGACATAATCGATAATCCCTCACCAAGGAAGAATCGTCATCACTTGAAGAATTATCATTGTCGGAATTGACAACAATCTCAGAATGTTCATTGAGAGCATTAAGAGGTGTGGTATTTTCACAAAGAAGCACATCACACATTTTTGTCGGAACCCCTCAGACTTACTTAGGATTAGGACAGGTCCCATACAAGACTTTTTTACTTCGTCCGATTCTGTTGCAGAATAGTAGTCAAGATGCTCGTACCCCCATACTTAAAAGTTATCTGGATCCTCGATATGGTTAATACGGGAGTGATGCAAATGGTATCGTCTCGTCATCATCATAGCAAATGGAATTTTCCAATATTGATCTTTAGACCTTGCTCTTACCCGTAAATTCCGCTTTTCTCCTCCTTCTTTTGTATAGCTTTGACCAACCAAATCACATAGAGGTTTGTCATTTGTTCCATGAAGCTTATTACTAGAATTTAGAAGCTCATTTTGGGAATCGAAAAACCTCATTTTGGGAATGAAGAAGCTCATTGGGAATTGAAGATTGGATATTGACGGTATAATTGCGGGGGATGAAACTTGGTCAAAACTAAAAGAATATGAATTCATAGCAAGAATTTTGCCTCATGATAATAATCTTCATTCATTGGTTGACAATGGAAAGGTTTCATGAGGACCCCCCCCGCAATTTTCACAACACATATATTGTGTGGAAAACTTAGGTAAAGATTATGTGGAAAATAATCAATGTTGATTGAAACATGGTCCTGAATCGTAGACAAACAGGACTTGAGGTGGAACAGTCGTAACCGTAATGATAAATCTTTTTCCTACAATAACATCACAAGAGTATGGCACGTATTGGGAATTGTTGAGGGATTGTTTGCAACACTTGAGAATCGTTAGAAGAGTACGAAGTTGAAAAATTAATTTGTGTTCCATTTCCAACTTTACAATAAAAAACAACACTCCATCTATTCATTGCACCCACATTGTTGCATGTACGAAACGACAATGTGTTGCACACATTGTGTAGCTCATCAACGGTTTGATTGTTTAGGTAGTTTATGGATTGAGATAATCGGAACCTTCGAGACTTATAACCATAATGAGCACCTTTCCCACAAGACGTACAAGTACAATCATTGCCAAATAGATTCCGCCTAACGAATCACCGCACTCGTGACAACATTGGTCAATTTATGTGACGGACTTTTTTGGTGAGGAATTTTTACGGGGTCCTGTTTAGACAACGATTGGCTCTCGAGGAGCATTAACATACTTGGAATTGTCCCGTCGGATGACCCGGAAGATATCTTGAAGGTTTTTGAAAAACTCCCTCCAATGTCTTCGGTAAAAAAAAATTAGAGCACAACTTGACAATATAGACCATGGAACCAGTCTCCATAATTGAAACAAAAATTTTTCAATAATTAATGGGCCTTGAATAATTTGGGTATTGGAACAAGAATCTTGTCTTCAAGACCCTTTTTTGAACAACAAAAGTCTGCAGTGTACAAAGCTCCACAAGACGAGCATTCTTTAATCGCGCGAATAGGATTTAAACGATAGTCGAATGACGCCATAAGAATTAAACATATAGAGGGATAAGAAAAGAATTAAATGATATGAAGAAAAGGAGAATATTTTTGGTTTTTCAATTAATTCACAATTTATTTTAACGGACAAAACGATAAGAAACAACTTAAACCACTAATCGACACTACTCACGGTAGCGTCCCAAAAAGAAACACCCGCACAAGCGTAGCGAGGAGTAGGGATAAGCGCGAAGCTTATTTCTCCCTTTTTCCGGGTCGTAGTTTTGTTGGAACGACCCACCTTAATACCCACCTTGTTAAGTTTTGTTAAGCAAATGTCAAGGTGAGCCGTACTTTCGTAAGCGAACCAAAATGGCAAGTTTTTTAAATCTTTTGTTCGAGTTGGAACCAACAAGTTCACCGTAATTTATTATGTGATTCATATATTAATATAAATCATAAATATACAATTATATTATTATAAACATCAATAGAATGATATCTAAGTGTAAACATGTGTGACCTCGTAGGCTTACATATTTCTAGCTGTATAAATATCCGTATGACATGAGCACAAACCAACACCTCGTACCCAACTCTAAACATCTCACACCACTAAACAAAATCTCAGTATCATCCCTCAATCTCTTAACCCCACGAGTCAAGAGATGTGGCGAGAGTAAAGGTGCAAAAGAAGGTCCACTGATATCGTATAAATTAACCTTTTAAATACATATATATAAATAAATACTTAAAATACTTATAAATATATAATAAGGAAAATTGATCGAAAATCTCGTTTGTAGTAAACCGAGAAGTTGCGTTCCCGGGTCGTTTATCCCCAACGAGGCATGAATTGACAATCGCGTCACTGGTTTGACTATCGGGTGCTTGAATAACAAAGAGATATGATTGGGTTTTCTAAATCTACAGGAAAAACATAAAAAGGCAACGGGAAATCTTAAAAACTACGGGAAAAACAAGCAAAGGCACGAAATTTAAACCTAAAACTACGGGAAGCATAAATAAGGCATAAAAGGAAATCCTAAGTCTACGGGAACATAAAAATTAAGGCAATTAAACTAAAAACGCTAAAACGAGAACGGGATTTTAATCCCGTTCTTTAAAAAACAAAATTATGCAAAAATAACCCTACGGATGTAAATTTATTTTTCCTACGTCCTATATGATAAAAGAAAATTTAAAAAAAAAGAATTATATTTTTTTGAATTTTATTTTAATTATTATGAATTAAAAATAGTTTTAATGAAAATTAATTATTAAAAATAGTAAACAAATTATTAAAAATTAGGAAAAAATGTAGAAAATAGCTTGAACAGTAAGAAAGGCAAGAAAAATGCTAACTTGAAAAAGGCTGATCAAATAAGCAGTTAAATAAGCTAATAAGCAAAGATAAGCAAAACTGCCATAAGACTATATAAATAAACTAATGCAAGATGTTAATGAAAAAGTCCCAAGGGCGTGTTGGCAGTAGAGAGTGGTGTTGAGGTGCTAGCTATAAAAGGGGGAGGTCATGGGTTCGAATCCCATGCCTCACCCTTTTTCAAAAACTTTTTTTAATTTTCTTTTTGCAAAAATGTAAAACAAGGAAAAATAAACAACTTTAAAAAAGACACTTTTTTACAAACTCAAAAATAAGCTGGGAAAATAAGCAAAATGGGGGCAGATTACACTAATTTGAACTAAGTAATAAGAAGCTAAACTGCTAGGCTATTTTCGGGCAAATTAAGCTAAGCAAAGACACAAAATAAACTACACCTAAATAGCACCTACTAACAATAATAAGCTAAAAAGATTAAGTAGATAAGCCAAAAATAGCCAAATAAGCCAAGGCACCAAACTGGTGCAGGGCAACCAAAGGGACACCCTTTTTGGCTTAAAAATAAGCCACTTAAAGGGGCTTTTAAGGAAAATGGCTTACATGAGCTTATAAAGTAGCTTGATGGCTGTCTAGAAATGCATAGATCTAATAATATGGATTAGAAACAAGCAAGGAAAAGGATTACAAAGTAAGCTGTTTTGCACTAGAGGAAACTAAATAAAGAAAAGAGGCTAAAAGTGAGCTTAGAAATAAGCTACTAAATAAGCTCAAAAAGAAAAATGGAGTTAAAACAGATTGAGATAAGCTCTTAAAGAGCTTGTGTACAAAAAATTAGGAGCTAAAAAACATCATTTACCATCTGGTTTTTGCAATTGAAAATGGCAGTTTTGACTTTTGAAAAACACAAAACCAATGTTGACATATTGTAAAAAAAATGCAAGTGAACCAAAGGCACTTAACTCATTGTTTTTGACACTTAAAAAGGACTCCAAGTTAAGACTCAAAACTGGTTTTCAAATACTTAATCTAATAAGCTTATACACTGATTTTTGGATTAACAGCTTCTAATGACTAAATTAGAAAAACAAAAAAAACAACTCAATGACTTAAAAGACTTTTTAAAACAGATTAAAGATGACTTAAAAAAAGGTTGTAAAAAAAATTTTCAAACTGACCCAAGGGTTTTAGAACCAAATTGACCCGTTTTGGGTCTTTGACCCAAACACCCCTTTAACTTGGTTAAATCCTTTTTTAAACTTATAGTAACTGATTTGAGCAAGAGCTTATGATCACCAAGTAACAACCAAACGCAATAGGCATAAATTAGCTGAATGAAGCAGATTTTTAAGCAAGAAATAAGCTAGAACAAGTTAAGCAGTATTGAGCATTTGAAAGACAAATTTGCATAAGAAAAACTTAAACTAAGATTTCATTCCTTAAAAGATTACAAGAGATTAAAAGACAGAATTTAAGACATAAAAATTAAAACTAAATTATACTACTCCTAGATGACATCCCCGTTCTTCAGTTTTCTTCTTTTTTTTATAAGCTGTGAGGTCCTTGCTTTGTGTTTGTTTGTTGAGGAGAAAAACTAAACCAATCTTTACCCTTCAATTGCCTTGCTGCCCTAGTCTATTGATCCTAGCCCTTGAAGTGTGTTATGGTGCCCATGGATTGCCAACATGGCAAGGTATCATGTGATTTGGTTTTAGTGGAGATAGGGAGAGGGGATTGTCCATTGGAGGTTTAAGGGGTTTGCAGGGTATCACGTGAAAGAGAAAGGTGTACAGTGAAAATGGCGGGAAAGGGTTTTTGGTTTAGCAGGGGATGAGTTTGAGTTGTTGGTAATTTTAGTCCTTCAAAGTGGTTTGTCTTCTTTCACCAATCGTCCTTGTGGTGTTAAGGTTTTAGGAATGTGGCAGGTTTAGTCCCTCAGAGATATTATAGTTATAGCAAACGAGGTCCTTGGTGGGGGTTATAGTTTATGGGGTTTGGCAAGGTTGGTCCTCAAGGGTGATAAAGGGTATTGCAGCCAACGTCCTTGTGTAGTAATAACATTTTGGGCCGGGTTAGCTGGTTAGGCCTTTTGGTTTTTTTATTAAAAAGGGTATTGGGCTCAAAGGGTTTATGGGCTTATGGGTATTATTTAGATAAAGTGGGCTGTCCCGGCCCATTAAAATGATAGGGTTTCGGGTTCGTTTTTCGATGTTCATTCCAATGCCGTATCCCGGGGTTGACTTTGACTTCGTCTTGACTTCATTAAATGCACAAACGTTGTCGAGTCGATCCGGAAATGTCCGTTTTAGCACCGTTTTCAATCCTTTTGCACCTTTAGCCTTGGTTTTTCGCGCTCTTTCCAATTCCGTGCTCGGTTTTGTCCGGTTTGGCTTCGTTTTTCGTCTTTTAGTAAATATCCGGTACCTGCACAGTACAAACACAAAAACAAGCATATTTATGGCATTTAATGTGCGTTTTTGGTCGTTTAGGGTCGTTTTATTGAGTAAAAGGTATGTGTAATTACACACATACCATCCACCCACCTCAAACGTACTACCGGAAGGTGTCACCCAGTGTGTCCCGGAAGGTGGCACCCAGTGTGTCCCGTCCACCACCTCAAACGTGCTACCGGACAGTGGTGGTGGAGAAGTGGGTGATAACTCAATGTGTGGAGCATCTATAGGAGGTATGTCATCCTCCCACTCCAACTCTTCTTCCTCTTCTTCAGGATCTTCTTCAAACTCCTCCTCATTTTCTGCTTCTGGTTCTTCTTCCGGTTCATCCTCAAACTCCAAGTCAGAATCATCAAAGTCATGTGGTTCGTCCATGAGAAAATCAAATACGTGATTTGGTGACAGTGGTGCGACCATGATGCTACAAAAGAACTAAAAGTATATAAATAATAAGCACATATATTTTTTCAAATATTTATAAAATAAATTTTTTATAAATCATACAAAAATGCTTTTATGAACAAACATAAGAAATTGGAATTGGTTAATATTTATATAAATAAATGACAACACTCTCGAAGATAGTCGTAAAAGATCGAAGAGAAAGAAAAATAGAATATCAAGTATTATATAATTATTTATTTATATAACACTAGAAGAGATGCCCAAGGGAGTAAAAGAAAAATCATGGAGTATGCATGCGCGGATATCGAACAAACGATGAAAGACTCAAAATATATTTTTGAAAAATGTTTATAGTCTAGCTTTTGAAAAACAACCCAGTTCCCTATAACCTTGGCTCTTGATACCAATCTGTCACACCCTCAAAATCTGATAGCAGTGAAAAGGTAACCGGGGGTGAGACTTCAAGGCACAATGTACAAGTCATAGGAAACGTCCTCAATAAGAGACGTTTTAAAGATACAGTTTCACCGTCAAAGCTTCGAAATATCAGAGTTTTACAAAACAAGGTCCCATAAGTTAAAAACATTACAATTTTCTAAAAGATGACATAAGTTTAGGTAAAGACAAAGTTTTGATAAGTTCCATCGAATGTAAATTAACAACAAGTCCTTCCATCGATATCCACGCGGCTCCCATCCAAGCAATCATACCTTAGGACCTGAGATTAAAACATGCTAAAAAGTCAACAAAATTTGTTGAGTGAAATTCATAGGTTTAGTAATTGTTGGTCCCTTAGAATCTGATATAAGGTTTATCAAGTTAAACTAATCACATTCCATGGCAACGAAGTGAGTTTTAAACAGATATATATATATATATATATATATATATATATATATATATATATGAAGAATATAAGGAACATGTTTAAAACACACAGAAGTACTTTTCAACGTATAGGTTCTTATTAGAATCAAATAAAGAATCTATGACACACCTTGCTTGCGGAATAACCAGGTGGTTGAATGACAATTGGGGTGTTATCTCATTCAAACTTATTTTCTAACCAAAGTTATGAGAAATATGAAAACAAACTATTCGACTAGAACTGGAGCTTTAGCTTCAACAATTTCTATTCAGTTTGTTTGAGAGATAAATGAACTCTTCAATGTGTTTCACATTAATTGGAAGATATATCATTTACTATGGTAATCCCTTTCCTAATATAGGCAAAGGGATTAGGGTTTACAAGTTAACCTAGTACGCGTGTCTTCAGTGGCGGAGCTTGATCACCTAGACTGGGGGGTCGAAAAAAAATTCATGACAAAAATGTAACATTTTAATGAGTATAAAAGACCATCCTTATAGTCGTTTATATATAGATAACAAAGATAAGAAACAACACATTAAAACTATTCTACAATCAAATGTCCATATCTACTCAAATTATTATGAATGAAACCAACTTCTGGAGAAAAAATCAAAAGGAAGTGAACAATTACATATTTACAATCTCCTTTATGTTTTAAAAATTGATATCACAACCAACGTCTCACAATCTATGTCTGTTACCACATTTTTAGCATCCCACAACATCAAAATATTAACTTAAATCCCTCTATCCACAAAAATCGCTAATTGTGACCTTAAATTTAGGGGGGGCAACACCCCTTCCTGCCCCTTATATCCTCCGCCAATGCGTGTCATACATCCAATGGGTGGTCGAGATACATTTAATGCAGACGTACTCTAAAGTACCAGGTACAGTCCTTTAAGGAAAGTTGTTGTACTTCTATACCAACTTTAGAAGCTCCTTTTCCCAAGGAGACTGCTTTATTCCTTTTGACATAAAGCAATCTTTTCCCCGCCTTGTAAACCTTCTAGAAGTGAAACATTTCATTTCAACTTTTGTTAAGGAGATAGACATCGTCCAGCTTGGAATTGTCAACCAAGCTGAACTGAAGCTTTTTGCAAAGGTGTTCTTCAATTTCTGTACCACTGCATAAACTGAAGTGAAGATACTTCCCAATCTTCTAAGAACCTAAAGAGCTGAAGCTGAAGAAACTTCAGCGACTAAAAATGAAGGACTTCAGCTTGAGTAACACTTAGGGGATTTTATGTTTAAATCTACTGAAAGACTTAAAGGCTCAGGAACTGAACCCAACAATCTCCCCTATTTGAATATACAAATAGCCTAAGTTAAGATCAGTTGTAAGTAAGCAAAATAACTTCTTCTTACACAACTGATCTAAATTAAACAACATAACTGAGAATCACTTCTATTAACTTTCATTATATTACAATTACAAAATATAAAGTCAATACAAAAGATTATAACATTTGATGTTCTTGTTGCTCAATGAACCTCTTCTTCATGCTGAAATGATGACTTGTGTTTCTTTGTTGACCTGGTATGGTCTGTTGAGTCGCCAATTCTTTTCCTTTTCTTATTAGCTAAATCAATTTAGCTCATTCAGAGGATCTTGTTCTTTGAGGGGTTTGTTGAAGTCAATCTTTAGTTCTTTTTCAGTTTGATCAAGATATTCCATTCTTGTCTTTATTAACCCATAGATGGTTTTCCATTCTTTTTCTTTTCTACCAGGACAAGCTTGTACTACCTCTCTTCATTCAGCTAGATGTAGGTCACTGACTTTGACGTTTGAAATGACTTCAATTGTCCCATCTTCCCTATGTACTTGCAGTGAGATAGGGCCCTTTTGTGTGAGAACATCACAGTTTGTGATCTTGGAGCCTTTTCTTCTTTTTAGCATCTTGTCATGATATTTATCATAAAGTAACTTCTTGTTGTAGTACTGTGTCACAACATCTATACCTAAGAGATCAACAAGTTCATCGTGCAGGTTTGGTTCAGCATCTGTTGTAGCTGGATTGGTGTTCTTCTCCCCTTCAGTAGGTGAAGAAGTTGCGTGGCCTGCTGAAGGAACTTCCTTGGTTGTAGCCCTCGATGCATTTTCTACCATAGTGGCAAACCTTTTCAAGGTTTTAGTAACCTTGTTTAACAGACTTTGAAGGGAATCTAAAGTCTTGAGCTTTTACTGAACTGAAGATATTTGACTTGGCAAATCAAGAAACTCTGTTGGAAGTTCACATTGTATATTCTTCAGTTCAGCAACCTGGAAGGTAATGCTGGAGATAGTGGAAGTGAAATATTCTAGTTTTGTTGGAATCTCTTTTAAATCCCTAGGTAGCTCGATTTCCATGTCACGAACATGCTGCTTTAGCTCTTTAATGTCTCT
The DNA here is from genome assembly GCA_026074375.1 of Tanacetum coccineum. Classification (NCBI taxonomy): domain Eukaryota; kingdom Viridiplantae; phylum Streptophyta; class Magnoliopsida; order Asterales; family Asteraceae; genus Tanacetum; species Tanacetum coccineum. Next base: position 40,709 of record BQNB010027403.1, on the reverse strand, counting down.
AGATAGTTTAGTGAATTTTGAGGGGAGCTCTTTCAGTTCAGTTGGTAAGCAGCTAGCAAAGTCATACGAGGCTAAGAGTTTGGATAATTCAGGTTTCAAAGAGGTTACCAGAAGTTCATTAAGTTGGTTGATATCTGGGTATGAGGGCCTAGCTTTTAGTGAAGCAACTTATTCTTTAGCTTTTGCCTTTTGTTGTTCTAGCTTCTACTTCTGAGACTGAAGTAAGTGAACCTGAGCCATTAACTATTGAATTTGAGTTGATTTAGGAGATAGAGGATGAGGGACTGGAGTGTCTTCAGGTATATTATGAGAGGTAGCATGAGTGTCTTTATATATACTACTATACAAAAAAACATAATGTTTGTTTACAAACATTGTAGACTAAAATGTTCACCTACAGCAAATAACCTACTCAGCTATTAGAAAAACATACTATTGGCATTTTTGAAGGAAGAACTAACAGCGCCCTCACTTGCTCAACGGCAAGACTTGTTAAGGAATCAATATTTTCCATATATCCCTCGAGGTACTTTCGACCTCTAGCTAGTAGTACACTGAGGTAACTTACAACTATCGAAATGGAATACCAGATTGTTGCCACATCTCCTAAAACTATTTGACCTGCACTCTTTAGCGACACATGTACTGGTCGTTGTTTCATATCCGCACGCTAACGTTTTCCTTTTGTGGCTACCTAGCAAAATAATAAATTATCAACGATTAATATAACTCAAAAGTCATGATTTACTCTGGATGACTTTCAATTCATTGCCTTGAGTCCGGTTTACTTTGAGTCTAGAAGCTAAACTCGTTTTCCTTATTTGTCCCGTGCCAAATTGGAAACCCGGTCCTGTATAGTAAAGATAAAACTTAGGAATTAAAAAGTTTGTACGTTAGACAGATTTCAGATGTAAAAGTGTACACACCATTGCTCATCACCAAATTAATATTACCAACAAATCAATAAAGTTTAGTAAGAACCAACTTTTATGTCATAGGACATACTTTCGATTGGCATTGTTAAGGGCCTATGTTATAAGATTGTAATAAAAGTATTTGGACTAAAAGTAGGTTCGTCTTACATTCAATTTACCCAAATACATGCAACTTTGACTTAGGTAGCAATAAAAAGTAGAAAAAGACCAGTTAATGGTTTCTTATTGGAGTTTTAATACTCCAAGAGTATGGAAACATATATTTCGATGCATGGAACAAAATTTGGATACAAAAATGAAAGATGAACACGATTTGGATCTACAAAAACTATTGCTTTGCAATTATTGTTTTCTAAAGTAAATTGTAAAAAACACACTAATGAACACCAATAGATTGTTACAATGGGACAATGTAGATAGTTAATAGCAGATCCCATATCCCACCCTCTGGTGGCATTGGGTATTTTTGTTGTTAATCAGTCACTACACAGATAATCGGGTCGTTTATTTGGTTATAAACTTGTAAAATAAGCCCTTTGAAGAAAAAAAGTTTACAGAATGCAATAGCAACAATGAGTATTTGATGCGGTTAGACATGTAAACGCACCACATTATTTAGGATATATCGAAAATAGCTCATTGAACTACATGTTGGAGATATACGTACATGTCTGTTGTTCATGTGTGATGCGGAAGAACTTGATTGTATCTGCGTGGTCACACCTATATTAGTAACAACCACGGATAAGTCAGTATTACAACCACGGATAAGTAAACAATACCAATATAAATTGTTACTTGTCAATTGTCATGGTTCAGTATTACAACCACGGATTACAACCACGTAAATTGTTTACTTATCATGGTTCAGTAACAACCACGGATAAGTCAGTATGTTACTTATCATGGTTCAGTTACAATAGCAAAGTAACATAGGATAAATACACAACATTACATTGGCGTGTGTAAATAGTGTAAAGGCTCGCCCCATTTAACCCAGCCACCAATTTTTCCTTCACACTTGCATAAACATATAATAAATCAAACATAATATAGACAAAAAAGAGAGAAATCTAACTGACCTTCAACCCGAACACGATTTGATCCCACAGAACCAATATCTAAGGCGCATGAGTTTACGCAACTGACAGAGCATTCTTGATGAGAGCAACTGTCACAAACACAGTCGATACCGAAACCATTGCACGAAGGACACTTCCTTGCATCTTGCTTTCAAACATAAAAGGTAAACTTAAACCTTAGAAATCATTCGTATTTTGTTCATCAAGGCAACTTTAAGATTATTATGTTTGGTCTCATACATAGGTAAACTGTTAGCGCAGATGTCAGATACTTTACCGCCGTGTGAACGACGGTAACGGAAAATTATACCATTTTTTACCAAGCCAGTGAATCTGATGCAAACCTCTCCAAATAAACCTAATCCCTAAGACCATGTACATCGTGTTGCTTGACAATTCAAACAACAACAAACCTAAAATAAATTACCCTGTAAATACAAATTACCAGATTTATAATCTCGTATACAACTTTGCTGGTGACAATATATAATAGCAGCACACTACCCTAATATCAAAGCAGTTTATTTTTGTATAAGGCTTTTTCTTTTTCTTCCTACAGGCATACACCGCTGCAAACAAACAGAAACACCGCAACTAATGTAGTTAATATGGCCACAATAAGTAATTCATTCACTTTGCAGAAGACAATTTTTCTTATATGGAAGTAACTCCATGAGTTTTGTACAGGTATACACGTTGTGCTCTATTCTTAAATCCTTATGCACATGCATACACGTTTCATATCAGATTGCCACGTTGTGCTCAACATGTTTTTGGCATACACGTTTCCAGGCTCTTATGATAAAGGTATTGTTGCCATTTTGTCGAAAATCGATACCGACTACTTAGACCTTTAAACTAATGTCATCAGTATATGTTTGCTTAACATCAAAAAGTTGACTTGTTCAACATGAATTCACAATAAGCATATAAACAATAAAAAAGAAACCAGATGTAATATTGCTGGCAAACCGAATTCATCCGAAAACATACGAAAACATATGGAAAACAATCACTGCAGAAGAAGTCCTAATTCAAAAATCTTTTCCTAACTTCAAAACATTAGATACGTATGTAATGCAAGACATTTTTAATGAGTTAGTAAATGCCTGTATCCTAGTAAACAACCCTCTTCCTAAAATCATCCATGTACCACAATAATTAATTCCAATAAATTATATTTGGATCTCTATCTATTTAGCTTCATATTCTTCTTTCACTTTCATCAGATTCTTTCTACACAACACAATAATCCAATAAATTTCACAAATAGACCACTAAAAAGATGAAACAAAGTTAGTAATTTACTTACTTTTTTGCAGTAGATTTTCTACCAACTGGTTCACTTTAACGGTGTTGGTGGCCGGAGTTATTTGTAGTGACGGTGAATCTTGATTTTAGAAAGATGTGGGAGGCGGTGAATCATGTGTGTTGATTGATTGTTCATGAAGAATCGAGATATAAACACAGGTGTATCTTAAGATCATGCCACACCGGCCAAACAAACATGCCTTAGTAGCCCAAACGGAAAAACTCGGGCTTTTGTCCTCATCCATGATGAGTTTTAGTATATAGGTAAATATACATCCCACAAACATAATTAAATATGCAAACTGGAACAAGTATTCAAGTTAAGATGATGATGACGATACGCATAACTGTAAATAATTTCGATTCACAGTGCAAAACATTCCATACAGTGCATAACATTACCAAATAAGAGTAACAATTCTCTGGTCCAGACCCTTATACTAATTCACTATTTCACCCGGGAACTAGAACCGTTTAGCTTTTCCTGAACAAACCTTCTATGCTTCTCTACATTCATACGCAGAGTGAGCTCCTCTTTTGTATTGGGAAGCAAGCATTCATAAGTGTCGTACAAACGTGACGTGACCAGGAGTTTATCTGACGTTCCAAGGCATGCATCCCCCAAAAGAGTAATATCATTTCTGACCCTGTTCATAAAAGACCCAATATAATTAGCCACACCAATGTTTCTATACATATGAATGTCTCTTTATAAAATGTTCATACAAACAAACAAGCAGGCAGGCATGCATAGATGCAAACAAACATACAACTTTGTGCGGCACTTTCTGCTATGTTAAACATGTGTTTATGTCAGCGACTTGTATGTCTCGACTCTCTAAACGTAAAATGATCTGGGTATCTCAAAATCGGTAGTATTGGTTGACAAAAACACTTTGCCCAAAACGGTTAAACTGTCCATTATTAACTAGCTACTCAGGTATGATTGCGATTTTTTTATCAAAAGTATTTGTCAGTCGAAGTCAATTAGAAGGTTTTATGCATTTAAACAAAACTTAGGGTATCAAGACCCTACCAAATCCAATCGACTCATGTAAAAGTTAATGGGTTGAAATTGCCAATTTTGTTAGGCATACAAACTGAAGTAATAACTAGAGATAAAATAAACAACTAACCACTCCCATTCACCATCTGCCTTTGCAAGCCTCTCCACCACTTTGTAAAGGTGGTCTAAAGTATACAAAACCAATCCATTTATGTAATGACCATGTTCGTTCTGCAAAAAGAAAGCAATATCTACTAAGAGAACACGAATTTTAAACATTCTGAATAAATTTAGCTTGTTATTTTTATATAGCTACGTTATAAGACGAGTAGAGACGCCCGTTTTAACAAGACCAGCTAAAACCTTATTAGTTTGTAAAAAGTAACAGTAAAACCCGTGTCAAGTGTATACTGATGAACAAAAAGACGCAGAGGTTACTCCGTCTTTTCAATTGCTCTATATAAGCCACATTTATTGACTGGATATTATGCATAAGCAAAATCATTTGAGAAAAAAGATGTCATGTTACACTTTGTTTCCCTTGTAATTGACTGAAATGGGTTAAAATAAAAAAATACAAATTTTGAATACTGCTGAACCTTTTGCAGCATTATGAAGATATCTTTGTAAGCCAGTTGAAAAGAGGTTTCACAATCCCCTGATGGTTTAGTATATGAACTAAAAAAATGGATCTATATAAAGTCTTAGCACATATTAAAGAGCCGGAAAGGCCACCATCAGATGTAACTATGTCATAAGGGAAAAGTAGAACTTTACCGACAGCGACAAATTCTGGAACTCCATAATTCTTTCCTCAAGTTCATCAAGTAATAGTCTTCTTTTAACTGCACTTCTCATTTTCGCTTTTGTCTGAGACACGAGAATCATTAAAAAAAAAGACATGTGACTAGCGTAGCATCAGATAGATAAAAAGAATACAGCATGTATGGCTACCTGTCTGACCAATGTGTGTGATATCATGAGCGCACCAAAAGAAATAGTGAGTGTCCGCAAAGAAGGAATGAAGGGACTTTTTCTCTCATAATCCATTAACATCCTGTGGTTTCACTCACACATTGACACCTGTTTGTAAATACCGTTATCAGAAATGCGTAGTATAGATAGCATTCACTAGACAATTATTGAAACACCATAATGAAATGCTTGTAAAATCAACTCACGCTTCGATGTAATGTGTTTGCTTCAGAAGCTGCCAATCACCGGAAAAACACGTGACATGAAATTACTAATTATCAAAAGAGAGTGAGGGTGGTAGTATGTTACTTGGATATCAATAAAACCGAGCTGTAAAGGAAAAACGGGAAATAAGAGTGGATTGGTTGAAACCGCACACCCAAACCACCGCCCGTAAAAAAAAAAACCGCAAAAACCCCAGAAACAATCCCCCTAATACCACCCCAAAAAAAAAAAAATAAAAAAAAAAAAAAAAGAAAAAAACCCATGCGAAACCCACCCGCTCTCACCCAACCCCCCCCCACAAAAAAAACATCTCCCCAGATAAAATTTCGGATTGGATGCTTAAGTTGCTCCTCGAAGCTACATCAATACCAACATTCACCTTAAGAAAATAAACATGGATATTTTGCATCAACCAACATGTATACAAATGCAATTCCCCCTTTGCATGAATAACCACTTCATACATTATACACACACACACACATAGAGCATGTTGTATGTTTACTATATGTACATAAAGACTATATACCAACTTGCAAACATTCACACAACGTCGTTACATATACAAAAACAGAAAAACCAAATAGATTATATTTGTAGCAAGTTGGGTAAAATTAACATTATTACTGCTGATTAAGGACACCTTAATCAAGATCAGTTTACTGCCAGTCTAAGGGAAGAAGGGACGATGGACGAATGGTTTAGTTCATTTCATGGCACAACTTTGAAACCACTTTTAGTTTCTCTACATATTATATCAAAGTTTGAGCAAACAGTACCAAGTATCGGAGCATCCAAAAATTGAAATAAGCAACCTGATCGTATGCAATTTCAAGCAATACTGATGGACCGATCCATATGAGTGGGTTTTTCACCTTTTATCCGCTCACTAATGTCCAATAACATACTGCAAAAAGAGTTGTATACATGATTACATATAAGATTGCCAGTCCACTTTAAAAACATCACAGTATAATCAATTATGCATGGTTTCCCTTTATTAATATATATAAGCGTTCACCAACGGACATTTGGTCCAATGTTGGGAGGTTTAAAAACCCTCCTAGCAAGTCTACATGTTCGAGTAGGGCGATAGGGGTTTCCTCCCGCGTGTGTAAAGGGAAGGGTGCCATTGCCTTTTGGGCTGGACCCAACCTGGTTGTGTGGGCTCGCTACGCCTTCTGGGCTAGGGGCCATGTAGCCACAAATTGCCGTTCCAAAAAAAAATATATATAAGCGTTCTTTTCTTATTTATTCGTAGCAAAAGTAATATTCATGGTCTCATACCAGCAAAGAACCAAAACCTGCATAATCTGATTTGCATCAGATCACACGTATACATACACATAGTGTGCATATTCTACTACAAAGTTATATTAGTAAAAGTAAAGTTATCGTTAATCAATGATCTCTACAGGATGAGATATAAACTTAACAGTATCTCTATGCAACAAGTTATAGAGATAGACAAAAAAAACAGTATCCACAATGTCAACACTCTAACTAACCTGTGTAGCAAATTAGAGGTTGATTGCACTTGTTTCATCCCTTCCTTCTGTCTACTTCTCATTGTCTCGAGAACTTCATCTCTTACAGCTGTAACCTGCAAAAAATGGATATGCCATAATCGGTGATTTGTTCATAGAAAGAGATGTTAATAAAGAAGGATGTTGCATTTATGTGCACAAGTTCAGAATAAGGAATAGGAAGCACCAGAAGTCTTTACCGCTTGCTCTCCTGAAAATATCTTTTTTGCCTCAAGAACCCAATTGTCAACTATGCCTGATCGTATAAGCCACACTGAAAATATAGAAATTCCTATAGCCCCAAAAATGTAGGGCATCCAGTGCTGAGTTATTTTCCTTGGCTTACGGTATTTGGAAACCTAAAACAAAACAACAGCATGTGAAATCTTAGTATTGTAACATAAATAAGCTGATAATAGAACAAGCAATATTGTCAAGTAAAATGAATAAATCGTGCATAAATACATAAAAGTATAAAACGGTCAAATTACTTTTACAACTTTAGTATCTACAAAAACACCACACGAAAGATAAGTTTAAATTAATTGTCTTGGCCCTAAGCATATGTAGCATTTAGTGGACTAATGAGGACCAAAACCGTTTATAATATGATAAAAATGATTCATATGGATTTAATGTAAGTTATATTACAGATCTTATAGCTATTGGGGTGTGGTTATCATTTTGATTTTACTCAGATAAAATAATTATTCAAAGCTCCTGTCTACGTAGAATATTAAGCAACGCAGCCTTCACGTTTTATGTATCTATCATGGAAGTTATGAAGCATTTTACATAGAGGGTAGTCTTGATAATTTATAGAAAGAACCATTTAAGGTGAAAGAAAAAGATACCTACTACGAAATATATATGAATCATTTACCCTTGATTAAAGTACCACATCCACAGATTTTCAACAACGTAATGTGATATTCTAATGTTTGTCGTCAGGGTCGCATTATTTGCCACCTTAACAATGATTCACATATATTGCAACTATACATATGAGAGACAAAAGATACGGTGTTATAAGGGTTGTCTTAGAAGTAACTAAACTTATCTGTCCTTTCACTATTCAACCCCTCGTCTCTATCATGACATACTTTTATAGTAGCTTATGTGATAAGCTTCATAAAGCAAATGTTCAATTCACCTGTTTGCTTTTTGTAGTGATTCTACATGTATGACTTAAAACATATAACCATCAGTCACGTGCCAGCTGTCAACAAACATCATCCATAATAAATGATGGCTTCCTAATCCATATCAGCTTATAAAGCATATAAGTTGTGGATTGCACCCAAACTTTAAGAAAAGGAAAAGCAATCACAAGCCTCCATTTTGAGAACTCTCACATTTTCTTCCCCCGTTTATAAAAACGCATAATAACACACTCCCTTTCAAAAGGATCACAACTATTACTAACTTTGAGTTTTTGTCTAGTAACTTGATATGGGGTGGGCACATGAGTAAGAACGTTTTCTAACTTTAAGTCTGCCTGCCTATGTAGGGTCCTCAAGTCTCTTTTCTTTTTTGGAATAAAGCAAGAAGAAAGAGGGGAAAAAGTCACAGCTGAGACCGTTTTTAATCTTAATGTTACGGTTGCATTAAAAAACAATGAAGATAGTTCCTTTAGTATACTCTAACATAGATTTCAGCACACAAGTATACAGCAATAATAAAATAATGAAGGCAAGTTTTTCCGATAAAGTTAGAAAAAACGTGAACAGCAAACAGAATGGGCGTTAAGAAAATCTTACCACCGTGGATATATACTCGTCCAGCTTGTTTAGATTTGTATCCATCACACTGAGGGCATCCTCAGTACAACAATTGTTCCATAGCCGATCCCAAGAATAAACATCGGGCCATTCGTCCCTATAATTATATAGTTTGACAAACGACAAATGGCCAAGCTACAGATGTTAAAGCGATAGAGATTAGTTAAACAGTTAAACCATCCAATGATCAACTAGCTACTTGTAGTTAATAAAAAAAAGAAAGAAAAAAAAGGGGTACTTACACCAACAACAGCGGAAATAGATGCTTCCAGTTTTGAGAAATAATCATTTAAAGTGATTAGCAATGAAGCAAAGGACTTGTTGTGTGAAGATGGGGACATGGTCTTACCGAATTCATCAATCTCCGTATAAAACTAAAGAGTAAGAAAAAGATAGGTGAGTGGTACGGAAGTCAAATAATTAAGTTGAAGTTGGATGAGATTAACCAACCTGTGATAAAAAAACAGCCAGGGAGTGTCTTAAGTTATATAAGACACATATGTGATTGACGGTTTGAGCATCTGCAACATGTTCAAGGTGTAAAGTAGTAGCAAATGTTTTGAGGCACGGTCACGACAATCCATTAAACTTAATAGTCAGGATTTGAAGGTGAACGCTGAAACTAAAAGAAAACAGAATAACTTGCTTATAAGAAATTGCGGGAAGCCTAACTTCCTTTCACATAGGCACTGAAGTTATGATAGAAATATGTACATACATGGCCTCCCTTAGAATCGGAGTGGAGTAACGCCTGGTCGAGAGCGTATAAATTTAAGAAGGTACGGTTCAGGAACTCTTGTAGAGCACTATACACAGGATGAACCCTAACAAAATAATAATAAAATTAGACAAAGACTTTAATACATAAAACCATAAAATAAAGGAGATATAAAGAAACAAACATACTCGATAATTTCGGGAGAGACAGGGACACGAATAGGGAGACAGGAGAAATGACGTCGTCGTTGTTGTAGAATGTCTTTACAGTACGATAATCTGGATTTGGGTGGTGGGTACGGCATCTTTTCTTTCTTTTATTTAGGGTTTTTGCTCTTCTTCTTCTTCTTCAACTTCCCCCGAAGGTTTTCTTCTTCTCTTCTCTTTTCTTTTCTTCTCAATGTGTCTTTTTCTTTAAACGAGGAGAAAAAAATATAATAATAATAAATAAAGTATCGTGAAATTCTAGCACAAAAAAGTTACTAAAAGTCTACCCCGAAAGTTCGCCTAAATTCTTAAAAGTTTGTGTGACTGGTTGTTTCTCTCTATGAGTCTATGACTACTTAAATAGCAGCTTTTGTCTGTTTGTGTACGTTTTCTTAAGTTTTTTCGTACCGTTTTTGGCACCTTTTGCGTACGTTTATATTTCTTTTTTAAATCCCTTCTTGTACGTTTTTTTGTTTTTCGTTCATTTCATCTTCTAATACGTTTTTATATGCTTTTTTTTCGTCTTTTTGTTCCGTTTTCCATAAGTTGTATAACTTTGACCATAGAATTTTAACGCTTTGCCACCTTTTTAAATACGGTTCGGTAAGTTTTTATACGTTCTTATTTTATGTTTTGGTACGTTTCTAACTTTTTCGTACGTTTCATACGAAAACGTTCAAAAACGTAAAAATTCATAATAAATGCATAAAATCGTATAAAAACGTAAAAAAAAGACAAAACATAAGGAAAAATACCAGCCAAAACGAAAAAAAAATGTACAAAAGCAGATAAAAACCGATGAAAATGTATGAAAAAGTACAAAAATATATAAAAACATATGAAACCGTATGAAATCGGACAAAAACGTACAAAAAAGGATAAAAAGTGATATAACGGATGAAAACGTACGAAAATGTAAGAAACCGCTACTAAACTACGAAACCTAAACTAAACTAACACAAATTGTGGGGGGTCAGCCTGAGAGACTGGCACGAGTTTGGTTTAATCTAAACAAGAAAGCGATAAATGAGACAATTAACACACACAAGCAGATAAGCAAACGATAAAAAAGGGTCAAGCACTAATGTAAGAAAAATATATTAGCCGGTTTAATCTATTAAAGGTAGGAATTGTTTATTTGTGCAATGATTGTATTACTTCGTTGGTGGTATATCATTCCAAAGCTAGATGGTACTTCTCCCTAAACTCGAGGCTTATATTACAGTTAATCCTGTCACAATTAACTTAAACCCGCATAAAGCTCACACTGTCGACTATAATCTATCTAGATGACAATATTGGTGATGATATCGAAACCTAGCTTATCGAGGCTTTACCAACTTATCGCATAATGGTTATTTATATACTAGTAGTCTACAGTCCAAGTCACTACCCAAGGAAACAAAACGTTATTTGTAATCCTAAGTCACCTCTTAGTCTACCTATTCACTTAACCAAGGGCAGAAACAGGGCTGTATTTGTAGTCCTATTACTCTAGCTATATAAATAAATTGTATGTAGGTGATGCAATTCTAGGTGACTCTAGCGCATACGGCCCAAAAAAACAAGTGTAAGTTACAAACGCTTCATTTGTAATCCAAAATCTCATAGAAAGATGAAAACATAATCTAAGCGATAAACGAGTATGAAGTTATAAACAAAATCACAATGCCAACGAAAAGAAAAACCAAACAATGATAAACAACGCAAATATAAAATTGATCAGAGAAAGCCGGGGGGGTGTAGGGAGGAATACCGGGGGGGGGGGTGACGAGGTGGGGTTGGAGTGGTTGAGAGCCCCATAGGAGGGGGATGCGGCTTGGTCTGTGGGGAAGTGCTCGGCATATTTCGCTAATAATTTACAACAATTACTTGGGGTCCTCTTTTAATTGTTGGGAAAGGAATTCCTGGGGATATTTAAGATATGAACTGTGGTTTTTCATCAAGGCGTTGTAATAGCACAGACTATACTAATACTCACAACTACTAAACTATATTCTACCACATAATATAAGCTACTCGCGTATAGCGAGCGCGTTATAATATATGATTACAAGAGTTTTCCTATGGATTTGATGCACTTGCAGGACCTTCTTGGCTTCTAAAATTGTCTGGGAATCGTACTTGGTGGTTAAAAGCTCTCTAAAAACCGAATGTAAGGTTCTCTATATATAGTTTATAAAATCAGGTCGATACAGCTTATTAATTATCGTGGACTCCAATATTTATATTCCAAAATATTCACTAACCGACACTGAATACGGCGTATAGATGATCCTGGATACGGCGTATTAAATCTTCTCGTCATGAATGCTTTTGTGAAGTTAGGGTACGGATACGCCGTATACACTTAGGTGAATACGACGTATTTGTAGTATTACCAGCTTGTTCTTGTGGTTGACCTAACGTGGGACACAAGTGAAGCAGACTCCTTCTTGGAGTGGGTCTGTTTAGGATAATTACATTATATTAGATAAGTATTTTATTATTTTAGTTTCCTAGTTCTAGTTTTATAGGATTATCTAATTAGGTTTTCTTCTCTTCCCCTTATAAATACCCTATGTACGTGACATTGGGATATTCATTCAGTTATATGCAAAACATCAGTGCTTTTTGTTTTATTAGTTCGCTTACGTTCTGTTAATTCTTTTTACAATCTTTGTTCGTGAAGAGCGTTTGTCTTCTTAACTATCCATATCGCATTAGTTGGTACCAAAGCGAGGGTGTTTCCGTTGCGGTGACCGACGATAAAAACGGTGGGGATAAAAGTCTCTCTGACATGCTCAAAGGGATCGATAACATCACTACGATGCTTTAAAGTTTAACCACTCATGTAGAACACACTGAAGCGGAATTAAAAGAGTTACGACAAATTCAAAAAGGATGGGGAGGTGATGATGACTTCGGGAGTTTCACTCTTCGATAGCCTCCTAACCAGCCAACATTTCAGCACCAGCAAAGACCACAATCTCATAACCATCCATCACAACGTCGTCAAACAACACCACAACTTCAACAACATCCACGACAACAATATCATGAACTTAAACAACAAAACAAACATCGACCACCACATCTTAATCCTTACAATGATGATGATGATGATTCTTCAGGAGATGATTTTGAAGGGCTTTTCGAAGTGGATCATGAACTTGCGAAGCAAAAAAATCAACGAGATGATTTTGTTTAAAGGTAAAGCTACCATTCTTTAACTGAAACTAATGTGTCGTTGTGCGTAGGTATTTTATGTATCAAGTTTTACTATTTATTTTTTATTGCCGACTATACCTAAAAACAACACTTTAACGGGCAGTGTACCCGGTCAGATGCGTATTCATAGTAAGGTAGTTCGATCACTAAGAGCGAGAGCGTTGATTCTAATTCTATCAGTATTTTAGTTATCTATGTTAGTACTAAATTAATCTAATTTATCCTAGACCTAAGTTAGACCTAATCTAATGATAAGGGGGTTTCAGTCTGAGAGAGTGGCACGAGGGTTTAGTTATCTAACCTAAGGTTTTGATGACAAGTAAAGCAATAAACACACAAGAAATAACAAACGATAGAGAAGCGGTCGAGAACTAATGTAAGGAAAACGTATCAACCATGAATAATTCGATAAAACGTATGTTTGTTTTAAAGTGCAATGATTTGTCTTATCTCGAAGGGCATATCATTCCTAGACTTAGGCGGTAATTCTTCCTAAGACCTAGACACGCTAATTCTGTCACAATTAGACGCATCCGCATAAAGCAAGCATTTGTTGATTATAATCTACCTTAGGGAATTAATAACGGTGCTTTTACTAAACCCTAGTTCATGGAGACTTTACCCACTTACTGCTTAACGGCTCTTTTATATACTATAGTTCACAGTCCTGAACAAAAGAAAAAAAATAAAAAAAAAGATAGAAGAAGAAAAAAAAAAAAAAAAAAAAAAAAAAAAAAAAAAAAAAAAAGAAAAAAAAAAGAAAAAGAAAAAAAAAAAAGAGAAAAAAAAAAAAGATAAAAAAAAAAATAAAAAAAAGAAAAAAGTCCTTACCAATGAAATAAGAACGTACTCGTTGATACCAAGGTCACCTTATGGCTCAACTAAGCTCACAAAACTAAAGGCAAGGATAGGTCAATATTTGTGATCCTATGATTCTAGATATATAAATTGCAATATGGAGAGCTATCCCAGACTCTTAGCCTGACTGCACAAACACACCGAAGTTGCAGCGCAATAAATATGTAGGACTATACCCAGGTTGAAAGATATGTCGCAACATAAGCACGTAAACAAATATAAATTGATTAAAACATAACAACAATCAACGATAAAATTAAACAATCAAGATAAATAAACCAAACATCAGATCTTCATAAACATATGGCAGATCCCAAAGGTATCAGCCAATAGTCATTGTAAGAATACACACGTTTTGATATATGAACGATTAAAAATAAAGAAACCTTAATCGAACGCGTAATCGGTTTGCGCGAAAGATTACAAAGAGTTTTCCTAATGATATTGAGGGCCTCTTTTTCTGACCGTCTAGCTATCTTTTATTCGTCTCTGGTCGACTTGGAGGTTTAGGGATCCACTGCAACCTAAAACTGAGTTAGGATCATCTATTTAATAAAGTCTGGAAACACGTCGATACGCCGTAATCGAGCAATGTTGGATGACGGCGTATTAGGGATTTCATAGAGTAATGAACTACGATTTGAAATCTTCATGAATATTTTATTACTATATTGTAAATACGGGTAGTTGATTTCCTCCTGGATACGGCGTATTGGGTCTCCAATTCTTCGTGGTAATTTGTGAAGTGTAGGCACGGATACGCCGTATCTTCGTGATGGATACGGCGTATTGAGGTAAAATCAGTTGATTCTTCTTCATTGACCAAAGTATTATATACGGAGTATCATTGATGTGGATATGGCGTATTCTTCAAAGTCAGGCAATGGTCTTTTATTCGTCAAAGTCTTGGATACGTCGTATGGGTCTAGAATAATACGACGTATTTTGCTGTCATATCAGTGAGACTTTTCTCGAACTCTATCATTTAAGCTCCAAAAATACGTGGCGTATTTAGATAATTTTCACCAAGTACTCCATAATTACTGCAATTCTCAAATACAAACGATTAAGTAACAATTCTTTGCAATAATTATACAAAATGGGTTAATTACATGGGATAAATGATGCTATAAAATAGACGTTATTTGATGTCATCAAATATCCCCCCACTTGAATCCTACTTGTCCTCAAGTAGCCTTTAGAAGTTTATAAAAATGTATCCCTAAGGATATTTTCCGTTAAAGCATTTATTTGATCTATTACAAGTACACAACCAAACACCTCACGAAATAGGAAGATGAAAACACTCAAATCACTCAACTAATCTATGTGGTAACATGTAACTAATTCGCTCAATTGCTCGGTCGTGACGAGTATTCTATCATAAGTTTGGCAAGGATACACATCTCCACCGCTAAAGCTAAGGAGTAACAAGTTTATAAAGGTAAATATGGGTTTGTATGATAAGGCTTAGGGTTGATTACTCTAACTAATCTTATCGATACCAATATTCTAGGAGGCAACAAAGACCGCACATACACGCCGTAACGACGGGATGAGACATATTTTACTGCTCACTCCCACCTCAATAAGCAAAGAAGTAGGAATAGAAGATAATATAGGGTATGGATCTTCTAACTTTCACCAAAAGTAATAAACCAACAAGGCAGATGAGACATGCATACATGGTCGTAACGACGGAATAGACATGCACGCTCGTACACATCCTCAATCGCGTAAAACCCATGGCTAATGATTAGGAAAGAGAATTAAATTGTTGTTAAATAAAAATTACTAACCAATAGATTAAATTCTATAATACAGTTGCTAGACACATTTTCCTTGACTGTTACCAATGATAAACACAACTATTTACAACGTCTTGATCATAGATAAAAAACAACAACCTAAGTTGGCGTTCCCGTAACGGCCAACTTCCTAAACATCTCATACTTTACATACTTTACAAGGCAAGTGGTGATATCTTCCACTTTATACAATACTCTACATCGTCGAATTGTATCAACGAATAATCGATCCTTCGTGTAATTTCTTCGGTAGTTGCGAAATGATTATCTTCAAACTTTTTTTTCTTTTTTTTGTGATTTTCTAATTTTTTCAATTTTTTTGCTAACGCTATACTATGAAACTCGGTGTAGTTTCACCATATTCACGATCATAATAATTCCGGATAATTCCTTTGGTAATTCTTCGTTCTTTGGACGTACCAATAATTGCGATAGTAGTAAAAATACATGAGTTTTGACTATAATATACATTCCCATTTGCGATGTGTAAATTTCTTCCAACCGTATCAAAGATAGAAAATTTTGACACAAGACTCGGGAAATACAAACTTTACACTTTAAGCAACTAGCAACTGTAAAATAAACTTAATCTAACAGGGTAGGCTAAGATGTAAAGGTGTAACGAAACAAATAATTGGTGTAGTTCCTAAAGGATTGGCTCTACGGGTTGTTTTAGAGGTATCTTACTCTTAAAGTGAGAGTAAACAAAGGGTTAACTAACCAGTGTAGTTAGTTAATAAGCAACATGTAAAGGCGATTTAGGTGTAATCCTAAAATTTACCAATTTAAACAAGTTACTCCATCTAAATCTATAGTACTTATCACTGCGGTCTCGAATAGATATACCAAGCCAAGTTCTAAAGTCTACAACATCACCGACACACTCATATTTTGTAGAATTTGGGTAAACGTTTGAAAACAGATAAGGTTAAATCCTCACAATATCTAATAAGAGTTATTGTGTGTGGGTTATGTATCAAGTAATTTCACAAAACTATGCTTGATTTTTTTTAAATTTGAGCATAATTTAAGCATTTTAGTGTGAGAATTAAGACAGGTAAACATTCTAATTCCACCCCCACTTAAATTATACAACGTCCTCGTTGTATAGATAAAACATTAAATACGAGAATTAAAAAGAATTAGAATGAGAAACTCCCCTGATATTTGCTCGGTAGATTCTTCATGTAGCTTTATTGAGCAAGATTATGTGTTGAACATCCGTCTTGAAGTTTCAAGACTCCAACACTTTAAGATCTCTAGATTTGTAAATTCTCCACTAATATTCGTCGATATTTCTTTTACGAGGTCCTGTATAAAATATAGGAAAAACATGTGCATTCCTATCTTGGTACCTACGGTTAATTTAAACTAAAGTAAACAAACTAAATACGAGTTAGTCTGGTGAGTACGCCGTATCATGTGCATGAATACGCCGTATTGCTAGAACTGACAATAATGTTTTTAAAGTGCATAAAAAGTAAAGATTGATAACGTCCAGACAATCAATATGCAGTATGGTATGGAGCGGATACGTTGTATTGATGTCTTGGAAGACAGACTCGATAAAATTAAATAACATTTTGGGTTGTCTCCCGGGAAGCACTTTTGTTTACAGCGAAGTCTTTAAGTTAGACTTTTCTTCAGGTTCCACTCGGTGCGCGCAACCTTCTATCCGTTGTCCTTTTTCTGAAAAATATCTTGGTAGATTTTGGACATATTATCTTCGTTTCTCTCCCAAATATCATATTCACATTTTCTTATAGCAATATATTCTTCATTGGGTCCAAGCGAGTACTAAATAGCTTCAAACTTTTCTGCTTTACACATTCTTTTGTTAGGTTGCTCATCAATAAATTCGGATGTATTGCTATATTTGCGCTTTGTCTGACTTTGTTCATCTTCTTTTTTGGTGTCACATTTTCTGTGTGTTATCAGATAAGGCTTGAAGAACAAGTCAGCAGTAGTATTGTTATTACCCAAGATTCTGTCATTCATTTGTCTCTTATTCCAACTCCCATTCATCCAAGCATAGAACAATAGCTTTTTAGTTCTTCCATCAATTTTCATATGTTTATCAAATGATGAATTTATTCGCGATATGAATTCAAGTGGATCTATCCCCCAGTTATCTCCTTCATCCAACATTTCTTCTTCTCCATTGTATGATTCAGGATAAAATTTACAGAAAAATTTCTCAACAAGTTCTTCCCAAATGGTGATTTTTCCTTCCCCTTGTTTATCTACCATTGTTGTGCGTCATAAACTAGTGAAAGAGGAAATACTATCATTCGTAGTTGATGAGAATCCACACCAGGAATGTAGATTAAATCAATCATTTCAAGCACTTTAGCAATGTGGTCCATCAAGTCTTCATCAATCCATCCATGGTATGCATTCTTATGTAATTCCACCAAAAATTCCTTGAGCATTTACTATGTATTCTTTTAAAGTTGGTTCTGCCATGACTTCGTATGGTATCTTCTTCCGTCTACTAGCTTTGATAAGTACTTCCTGTAACAAGAGTAAAAATATCAACATGATTTGCTGTGAAGAAATATAGAAAAATTTTTAGCACGGAAATCATATACGAAAACTCATATTTTGATTCTGTTCCAGATGATTGATACGCCGTATTCAATAGAAGTGAATACGCCGTATTAATCGATTGAATGAATACGCTGTATTAGACAAAAAGTTGGATACGCCGTATCTAATGAAAGTGGATACGCCGTATCGAGTTATTGACCAGAACAGTGTATTAGGAATACAATTAAATTAAACACACAAATATACAAGCAAACAATTAAACTATAAATATAAAAAATATACATAATATACAAGAATATACACTAATCTAATTAACACTACTCCTAAGGGTTGATCTAATGTTAAAAGCCAAAAAATAAAATAAAAATCAAGATTAATTTTCACTCCCCGGCAGCGGCGCCAAAAACTTGATGTGTCGTTGTGTGGTGTATATTTTTATGATTCAAGTTTTAAATTTATATTTTGCCGACTTAACCAAAAACAACACTTTAACGGGCAGTGTACCCGGTCGGTGGTAGATTCGTGGTAAGTAGGGTGTCGAACACTTGAAGCGAGGTTAAATCTCTCAATTTATTAATATTTTGGTTATCTAATCTAAGTTAATTCTAATCTAAGTCAAACCTATGCTAATCCTATGTTAGTTCTAATCCTAATTCTAACAGGTAAAAGGGGGGTTTCAGCCTGAGAGACTGGCACGGGTTTGGTGGTGACTACAATCAATTCAAGACACTTTAACCCACGCAAGCAAATTAACAGAAGATAAAAGAGCGGTCAAGCCTTATGATAGAAAACTGTATTAGCCATCATTAATCCGATTAGAAGTTGGTTTGTTTATTCAGTGCAATGATTACTTATCTCGAAGAGGCATATCATTCTTAGACTTAGGCGGGACTTCATCCTAAGACATAGACACATTAATTCTGTCACAATTAAAGCATCCGCATAAAGCATCCTTATTTGCTGATTATAATCTGATCTTGAAGGAAGTTAAAGCAATGGTGATCTTGTTAAACCTTAGCTCATAGAGACTTTACCCACTTTACTTACTAAGTGGTATAATTATACACTAGTGTCCACTTGTGTAACTATCCAATTGGAATCAAAACAATATTTAGTTAAATATCTATGATACACCTACTAGTCAACACGTTCAATAAACCAAAGGCAATATTTGATTAACTAGTTAAGCTAGAAGCGTATCCTTGGCACGGATTTAGAAGGACAATATTTGTGATGCTATGATTCTAGATGTATAAATTACTATATGTAGAGCTATCCCGGCATCTAGATTACTTGGTCCTATCAGAAGCCAGCTGACTTATAGTCGCATTCAAAAGCACGTAAACACGTCTAAATTTGATAAGCATAAACAAGCATAAACGATAAAATTAAAGGAATCGAGGTCTAAACAAAACCCCAAACATTCAGATTTTAATAATAATGGCTAATACCTAAAGGTATTAGCCTTCAAACATCATAATTAATACAAGAGTAATGTTTTAGCCAAGGTAAACTAACCAAGTTAACGAATGATACCAAAAACTGAACGATTACAAAAGTATAAGAAATTACACGTTGTCTTCTATGGATTGGAAGTGCATTGCAAGACCTCTTCGCCTTTTCTTCTCTGAAAATTGACTTTTGTAAGTTTAAGTATCAAGAATTATGATTGAGCACACTTAAAAGCTCGTTTTGAGTTTCTATATCTATTTGTCTGGAAGTCAGTTCGATACGGCGTATCCAAGGGATTGGATACGGCGTATTGGGGGTTTCTTGGAGTAGGACCACGCTTGATATCTTCCAGAATATTCACATGCCATATATCCAATACGGCGTATTGGTCTTCTCTAGATACAGTGTATTGATCTTCTTTCCTTTGTGGTCTTTGGTGAGTGCAGGCACGGATACACCATATCTTCCTTGATGGATACGGCGTATTGGTAGTCAAAATCATTAATCTTCAAAATATCTTCATTTAAGCTCTAGAATGCGCGCATTTTTCTAATATTCACCAAGTACTCCGTAATTACTACAATTCTCAAATATAAATGATTAAGTAACAATTCTTTGCAATAATTATACAAAATGGGTTAAATACATGGGATAAATGATGCTATAAAATAGACGTTATTTGATGTCATCATACGCCGTTCCCAAAAGTTATCTTTATCATTCAACTTTGAGTATAAACACACGTCCCATACTATTGAAACATGACTCTAACTTGTCACCTCGCAACATTTCATCTTTGGAGCACGACTTTTAGAACTAAACTAATTTAATATTTTTTGATTTTGAAGAAAATGCCACCAAAGAGAACCACCACCCCTATGACCGATGTTGCCATTAGGCACTAGTAGCACAAGGCGTTGCTACTGCGTTGGCTGAGTATGAAGCCAACACAGGCAGTGGAAATGGCTATGATAGCCATGATTCTAGAAGTGGCTGAAGGACAGAGCGCACTACTTATGAGTGCACCTACAGTGACTTCCTGAAATGCCAACCCCTTAATTTCAAGGGTACTGAAGGAGTCGTTGGTTTGACTTAGTGGTTCGAGAAAATGGAATATGTTTTCCATATAAGCAACTGCACCATCGCATGCCAAATCAAGTTTGCTACATGTACTTTTCAGGGAAATGCTTTAACGTGGTGGAACTCCTACGTTAAGACTTTTAGTTATGAGGTTGCATATGGAATGACATGGAAAACATTGAAGAAGATGACGACTGATAAGTACTGCCCGAGAGTCGAGATCAAGAAGCTAGAGATTAAACTGTGGAACCTGAAGGTGAAAGGTACTGATGTGGTGAGCTATAACCAACGTTTCCAAGAGTTGGCACTGATGTGCGGGAGAATGTTTCTCTAGGAATCCGATGAGTCAAAAAGTAAGTCGGTGGACATCCTGACATGATTTAGGGAAATGTGATGGCATCCAAACCAAAAACAATGCAAGATGCGATTGAAATTGCAAATGATCTGATGGATAAGAAGATCCGTACATTTTTTGAAAGACAAGTTAAGAACAAAAGGAAACTTGATAACGACAACCAAGCTCAAAAACAACCTCCCAAGAAGCAAAATGTAGCAAGGGCTTATTCTGCTGGGTCTAGTGAGAAGAAGGAGTATGCTGGGACTCTACCGTTGTGCAACAAGTGCAAGTTTCTCCACAATGGCTCGTGCACTGTAAAGTGTGCAAACTGCAAGAGGGTTGGTCATTTGACCCGAGACTATAGGAGTCCCGCTACTACTAACAATTAGAGAACCCTCACCTGCTATGAATGTAGGAATCAAGGGCACTACAGAAGTGATTGCCCGGAGTTAAAGAATCAAAACCATGGAAACCAAGCTGGAGGTATTGAAGCACGGGGAATGGTGTATGCCTTAGGAGGAGGAAAAACCGATTAAGACCTTGACAACATGGAAGATGATATCAATGCTTAGACTTTATTTTCTTTAGGGATTCTCGTTGTATTTTCTCTTAAATTCTCGTTGTACTGTACAAATGATTTCAAATTATCTATCAATTAATGTGTTACAAAAATCTCATCAATTTTACTTCAAAGAAACTTCAGCGACTCAAATTGAAAGACTTTAGCTTGAGTAACACTTAGGAGATTTTATGTTTAAATCTACTGAAAGACTAAAGGGCTCAGGAACTGAACCCAACATGTAGAACAGAAGGGAAGGAACGTGGAGGTATACTTGGAAGAAATTGTTGCCAAAAGTAAGACAGAGCATGATCTCATCCGAGATGTTGAAGAAACCCTTTATATGCTCCAAAAGGTCAACATGAAACTAAACCTCAATGAACGCATCTTCGGAATGGAGGAAGGCAAATTCTACCACCAAGGGAATAAAGGCCGATCCAGAAAATATAAGAGCCCTAATCAGTAAACCTTTCCAGAAAAATCCAAAGCAGATACGGAGCCTATGCTTGCCGCTAATGGATTTGGGACGATTTCTACCAAAGCTAGTAGAACTAACACTTTCATTTCAAGACATCCCGAGGGGCTACGGTGCTGAAGGAGCATTCAGGTGGACAGCAAGGGCTGAGAAGGCACTGCAAAAGGTAAAGAAAGAGATGGGCATGTTACAAACCCTCGTCATCCCAAGGGAATATGAGACCTTGATGGTGTGCTTACGGCCAAAGAGTGAAACAATCAATGCCGTGCTATTTACTAAAATAGACGATCTGCAGGTCTCAATTCATTATGTTAGGCGCCCTCTGCAAGAGATGGAAATTTGTTACACACCAATAGAGAAAGTGGTATTAACACTAGTCCACACAGCTGTAACAATCTGTATTTTCACGTCAATAAATATTCAACAATTTATTTTTAACTTTTAG
The DNA here is from genome assembly GCA_026074375.1 of Tanacetum coccineum. Classification (NCBI taxonomy): domain Eukaryota; kingdom Viridiplantae; phylum Streptophyta; class Magnoliopsida; order Asterales; family Asteraceae; genus Tanacetum; species Tanacetum coccineum. The sequence continues at coordinate 18,170 of BQNB010027403.1, read as the reverse complement.
GCGTTTACTTTTAGTATTAACCGTATAGTTAAATCGCGTAAACTAAAAATCAATAATCAACGTAAACGGACATCAAACAAATAAAAGTTTACGTCAAGCAAGTGTTATATAATTATTACGAGGATAATTTATAACTTTCATATTTTATTTTTATCGGTTACGTAAAACGTTTACCTTTAGCAATAAAAATACATTTAAGCATACACGGAAGCACCAATACCTATCTATACTTCAACAAATACCCACTATTATACCCAATACCCAAAAATTAAATCATTCTACACCTAATAACCCCTATGGCCAGTTTTACAAGAGTATAACACTTAATAAAACTTAAATCCCTACTAAAGTCACTTCATGCTAGCTAATAACCCACCATGTAGACCTTAAACACTAAGTTTCCATAAATTGTCTAATCCATGTCCTTCCCCCCACACACACTTTGGCTGTCCTCCCTCCTAGGGAGGAGGCAAGGTCTTACACACATGTACCATTACCATAAAACTACTCTTAATCAAATGGTTTTGTTAAGGTTGTTTTCAAATACTTCCACTATATAAAGGAAACCAATGCAAAGCTTATACACACTTCCTAATTGTAAGTAAACTCTCACAAATTTCTCTCTTATTTTCCTAGCAATCCACGGCTCAAATTAAACAGTGAGGGTTTCTATAGCTTGATTCTAGCAAGGTTATAATCATACAAGTGTTCTTAGATATAATATATAAGGTGTATCAAGGTGATTTGAAAGCTTGGGTATTAATTTAACCAATGGTTTATTCAAGAAGAAGTTAGGGTTTTCAAAGGGAAATTAGGGTTTTCTTGATAAGTATTTAAGATTAAATATTTGGGTTTGATTTGTGTATCATCTCCATCCATTCTCACAAGGTCTAACATAAACTATAATCTTTTTAATTACTTCATTTTCCTACTTATATAATTGTTATATTGATTAATGACCATCTAGTATTATTTTATAGATTTATAAAATAAACAAGCTTGATCATAATTCGAATACATATTTAACCATGATAAAAGGATGTTTAAAAGGTGTTGGAATGTAAGAATATAATTTATACAAGGGTTGGTTAATTTATAAAGTAATTTGGTGAATTAATTGTTAAATAATTTTTTATAAAGTTTATAAATAAATAAGTGTGTGGACATTTTACTTGGACTATTTGGACATAAAATGATGAACATAATTTAGAGGACCTAAAATGTACAAAGGATGTGTTATTAATTAAATTAGAGGACTTGTATCATTAAATCAGTGTACTAACTTATAAATACAGTTTATAAATTTTTAATATAAATCAAAACTGTTTAAATCATTCTGTTAACTTCGAATTTTATAAAATATACAAATACAGATTTTTCAATGTACTTTTATGACGATTTCAAGCTACAATACACTCGAAAAACGGAGCTATAACAAATAAGTTATGATATTTACGAGATTACAATAATTAAATATATAAAAATGTTTTATATAAGTAGTTTTATAAAAACAGGCACTGTTTCGGATCTGATAAAAATATATAAATATTTTATTATGTTAGATCATCTCAATAGGAAACCGTGCATATAAAGAACTCTAAAAACGGAATTAAAACGAAGGGGTTATGACTTTTGCAAGATTTAAAGTTATAAAAATAGTTTTATAAACAATTTGAGTTTACTATTCTGGCACAGATTTTCATACAATCTGTGAGTATTTTATTTTGATAGTTTATCTCGTTATGATTTCATACATATAAAAAACAAGCAAAACGGAGTTAAAATGAGTAATTTATGAGTTTTTTAAAATTTTGGATAAATAGAAATTACAAAAGCTAATTAATTTTTATAAACAATGTTTTGCATTTTTATAAAAATTACCAAAGCTGTTAGAAATATAAAAAGTGGTTTACAAGTGTTTTCGGGTCCGTTTGGGCTATAAAAACGTTAAGAAATAATTTAGTATTACTTATATAATATTTATACACGTTTTTAACTTAATAAATATTATTTTACAAAACAATTAAATTATTTATATAATATCATTATATAAACAATAAAAATATTAAATCATGTATTGTTAACAAATAATCAATTATTGGACAACAATAATATTTTCTTTACGAATACAAATACTTAAACATTTATTTATCAAGTACGATTTTAAATAATGTTTCAACCTTTATAAATTAAAAAAAAGTATTAGGTGGTTATATAACTCTATAACTTATAATGTCGTATATATATTAAATACACTATACTTATACGGCCTATAATTAATTAGGTTGCATTCGGATTTCGCGAGACGTTTCACTTACTTGATTTATATAATTAATTCATTTCACTAGAGGTGATTTTATAGCCCATCTTTCACTTGTTTTACATTTAATTTACAAATCTCGAGGGAGAATACATGCTCGTTACAACTAATTTACATATTCATTACCAACTCGTTACAAATTTGTTACACACTCATTTTCATATCTCGCGGTGGGATACAATACTTGTTTTCACTTATGGACGCAACAACATTATTTTGATTCAAATGATTACGGATTAGCTTAAGTTGCATGAACTGTTAATTACTCATAGGGTAAGCACGAATGTTAAAAGATAGATCTATTTGGGATTGACAATCTCCGTTCGGGTGATTAGCTCTCACTAGTTTCGGCGGTACCGAACTAACGAACGTTATACCATGTCAGAGCATTGGACTACATACTCATGAACTCTTACCGTGCCTTGAATAAAGTGGCATACATACAAGTCTACGCCGCAGTTTCATGAACTTAGGGGTGAAATCGTAATCACACATGTTGACTATTGTATTGGATAAAATGGTCATGTATACTTTACAAAAGCTTGGGTCCAACTATACTTATCTTTTTGTGACTACTATGTGGGATACAATAGTCATACACATCCTTGATTCCAACTTTTATACTTACATTTCCGTGACTGTTATAAGGATTGAAATGGTCATACATGCTTTACAAACTTTTGATTTCTATATTCATTCTTACATTTTTGGTGACTATTATAATGATTGAAATTGTCACATGCTCTTTACAAATCTTTGATCCAACATTTATGCTTACAAAAACCTATTAACTCACCAACTTTATGTTGACACTTTTAAGCATGTATTTCTAAGGTAAAATATATGCTTGGCTTACTTGATGTGCATTGAAGTCTAAACTTTACAAGATTACATTCATGGATTTCTACATGCATTCAAATCACCGAATCTAGTTGTATTATTTCATGCTTTTCATTGTGATGCAAACTTTGGGACGAATGTTACAACAATTTAGATTTCAAGAGAATCAACGAGATTACTTTTCAAACGACTCATTTAGAGGTTGTTCTTTTGTATCTTGTGCAATTGTATTATGAAGTAACGCCCCCGGACATAATTCTGATGCGACCCAATTTGGGGATGTTACAACAGTGAAGTGCCTCAAAAAATGCTTTAGAACTCACGGGGTCAGGGTGGTAACGGATGATCCCATAGAGCAAATATTAAGGAACCCAGGTATCTTCGGACGGCTAACCCTATGGGAAATAGAGTTGTGGACATACCATATCTCATACATTCCAAAGGAAGCAGCAGAATGTTAGGTGGCAAAGGAATTTTTAGTTGAAAAAGAGCAAGAGTCGAGAGCTCCAAAAAAAGACGTCGACAGGACTTCTGGAACCATGAAAGTATCATGGGAACATCTAGACCCAGGGCCAAGGGCATGGATATTATATATATGTAGCGAGGCTAAAGAAGAAGGTTACGGGGTAGGACTACTCCTACTTGATCCGGAGGAAAAAGAGTACTACTACGTTCCCCGACTAAATTTTCGGGCCTCCGAAACTGATATGAAATACGAAGCTTTGCTAACCGGACTAGATGTGGTATTCGAAAGACAGATAAAGGATCTCCATGTATTCGTTGACTCAAAGCTCATGATAGATCAGGTGAAAGGTCATAAAGAAGCTAAGAAAGGAAAGACGAAGAGGTATCGTGGGGGAGGTTATGAATGCAACAACCCCTTTCTACAGGTTTCAGATCACTCACCTTCCTACAGATTTAAACCCAAAAGCAAAGGCATCGATGGGGTTGACAACCATTTAGTTGGGCTGCCTAATCCAGGAAGTATCCGTTGGGATAAAGACTAGGCAGACAATATAAGCACTTGACACAGGCAGCGGAGACATCGGGGGAACAAAGGACTTGGAAACTCTGGACAAACACTATCAGGAGGAGAGTGCTCTACCAAAGAAAGCAACGTTGGGATAGTTGGGGTTCATGTTGGAAGATCACAGTGGAAGCAATTAAGGAAAAGTGAGAGTGACAATTTCATAACACTTAACATTGGAACAATATGTTTAATTACCATGTGATCCTACCGAGGGAGCAATTTTCAAACTATGCACTCACCTCGGGGGGACAAAATATCTTACATATTGTATGGTCTCTATCTAATTTATTAATAGAACCAAATTTTCCAACATTTGATTAAGTTTATTTATACAACAATCCATGTATATATGCAATATAGCAATAACCGGATGGATCGCTACCTCCGTTCGAAAAGGATAAAAGCTTATTTAATATACCCCATGTATACAAATCTTCCCACATTTAATTAAGTTTATTCATACAACAATCCATGTATATATGCAATATAGCAATAACCGGATGGGTCACTACCTCTAGTTGAAAATGATACAATCTTATTTACTATACCCCACATATACAAATCTATGGTGGGAGGGCGAAGCTAAAACTCAAAGCTTTTCGCATAAAGCATGGAGGGATGGGAGTGAATAACTCCCCTTTCTGAGCACGACCCTCCGATGAACAACTGCATCAGAAGGGGAATTAGCACCACACATACAACACTTGTGCTGGAATAATAAATGTGAACACAAAATGAGAAAAAACTTTCAACGTATACGAAATTAGCTAATAAAAATCTTCATCGGCATACGAATACAGTTCGGTCGAAATATCTGAGCCAAATCAAAAAAACGTGTGGTCGGGGTAGACATAAAACATTTAGGGCATAAAACAATTCTAAGTACTAAAGATATACGTATTTACATTGCAATCATAAGTAAGTTCACATTATATGGAAAAGTAAGTTCGGAGCAACAGAGACACATATGCACGAATGAAAGTAGATAATAAACTAAAAGTACAAGTTACAAATGAAAAGAAAGCCGAACAAAGTCGGTGATTACAATAACTAAAACTTAACAAACTAGATACTAAAAGCTAGTAACCAAGTAAGCTCTGAAGCCAAGCATGACAATACAAATCCTGCTAGAAGTAATATGAGGCCCAATAAACTTACAAAGGCTTGACCAACAAACTAGACTATGGTCCCAGTAGGGAAGCTACGGCTTAATACGGGTGATGTGACTCAAGGGCCGCCAGATATAACACCGTCTATGATCGGTTTACCTCAAGTTCGAAAAACAAATGTACTACGGCACACCATGCGCCCTTACCCTAAGAAACACTTTAAAAAAAGAACCCTAAAACATAAAGATGCAAACAACATCTAAGCTTCATGAGGGGTAGGATCATTCTCAGAAGGAGCAGGGACATCAGTTGGAGTAGCAGGAGCATGTAGAGAAGTGGAAGGGGCATCTTCACCTTCATTCTCAGCGGCAAGGGAGACAACAATGTTGCTGGGAGCATCTTGAGAAACTGATGAGGTGTAATTTTATACACTTTTTCGGGGTCATTTTACCCTTATAATCATGTAAAAATATCTTAAATGTATGCTTAATCGTTTCTTTTTGCATTTTTAGCATTTGGAAGACGTTTTGGAAATACACGTAATTTGGACTCAATTTAGGAAGAAAACGGACATGGTAGCAATCGGGTATGAAGATTGATAAAATATTCAAGACCAGACTCTAGAGACGCCGTCTGGATAATCCTGACCGCGTCTGGACTCAAGTGGGATGCCGTCTGAATCATAGAGACAGCGTCAGGATCATCCGTCAAGTTTGAAGACCCAAAGAAACCCTTGCTTGGCGACGGCGTACGGAAAATGGCGACGCCGTCGCGTCCATAATTCTATATATACAAACTCAATTTTACGTTTTTTATATACACTTTTGATAGAAGAAATTAGAGTTTAGTTCATGGGAGAATGAGTTGTACCAGACTTTGGGAGTATTTTAGGGTTTCCTAACCCTTCTATACTATCCCTAATTGCTTGATCCATCATAGTGAAGCTCTTTTATCTCTTATCTTTTAATATGTCTTATTGTTTGATATATAATTATGCTTCTTCTATCTTGAACATGCTTGGCTAGATCTCTTAAGTGTTTGCTTATGATTGTATGTGAATTGGTATGTAGATCTTAACTTTGTTGCCTCTTGTTGATGTGTGTGCATGTTTAGTCCCTTATCGTGAGATCTTGGGAGACATGATTGCGTAGAAAGGATTCCACCGGTAATAGTCTTCATACTACCTTACCCGTGTGTGGATGATCCCCTTTAGGTATTAATACAAACGCGTTTATCTAGACTAGGGGCCTTGTAATAGTCGTCATACTACCTTACTTGTGCGTTGCTCTAGTTAGTTATTTCGTAGACGGCGTTTTCGTGTAATTCGCCATGCATTAGAATAGTACCTACATATACATCACAAGTGTGACAAGGCAATAGAGTTAGGAGAAGCTACCAAGGATCATACATGATTAAGTAAACACTATTCTCTCATCATACGAATTCCCCTAATCTTAGTTAGTTTAATTTAGTTTTAATTAGTAGTTTAAAACAAACCACCTTCAAAACCCGAGATTTTACTTGCTTTCATAAAATATAAAAACACAAAAATAATCTTCTCTCAACCTCTAGTTCTTAGCTACATTCAATTAGGACCTTTACTGACGCCTATTCCCCTAGAGAACGATAACAACCCCCGTGTCTTGCCTATACTACACTACAACGGTTAGGTACCCTGCCTAGGGAGTTGTAAAACTTGAAGTGAAGTTTACAACCTCATCAAAAGTTTTTGGCGCCGCTGCCGGGGAATAGCAACTAGTTTAGGTTCTGATTTTATTTAGCTTAGATCTACTTACTTGAATCCTTTCGAGTAAGATTTTATTTTCTGTCTAATTAGCTTTCTTGTAGTCTATCTTTTCTTCGTGTCCTTTGTTCGTAAATCTTTTCGTTAACCTCAATGGGAGATGAAAATTCACGCGGTACCTTAGGAGATTATTCTCGATCTAGCCACGAGGGCTACCGAAATACCATTGAAGTCCCCCAACGGGAATGATTTGGCACCTCTTCAATCCGACACCATCCGGTTGGTGCAAAACGAATGCTCATTTCATGGACTTCGGTCCGAGGATCCGAATCAACATCTTAAGGATTTCTTAAAAATTATGGATTCCATTGACCTTAATGTTGAAATTAGGGAAAGGACGCGCCTGCGTTTATTTCAATTTTCCCTTCGAGACCAAGCTAGCAATTGGCTTGAACGTCTCCCCGCGGGATCCATCTCCACTTGGGAGGATCTTACTACTCGTTTCCTTGCTCAATTCTTTCCACCGGGAAGGACTTCTAAACTTCGAAATGATATCTTGATGTTCCAATAACACCAAGGTGAATCTTTATCGAAGCATGGACTCATTTCAAGGACTTACTCCAAAAAGTCCCTCACCATGGCATCGATCTTTGGCTCAAAATCTAAATCTTCTATGATCATGTCAATCCGATCACAAGGCGAACCATTGACCAAGCGGCCGGTGGCAAGCTACGTGACAAAAACGATGAAGAATCATGGGCACTATTAGAGGACCTCGCCCTCTATGATAATAAAAGTTGGAATGACCCAAGAGACTTCGCTAAACCGGTCAAGGCTATCTCTATGCCTTATGATGTCTCGGGTACATCCGATCGGCGTATGTTTGAGCTTGAAGATCAAATTAAGTACTTAATGAGGAAACCAAAAGCAAGCTCAACACAACCCCCACCATGCCAAGCTAATGTGGTAAACTCGACTCTGTTCCAACCATCACAAAAAACCCTTTCTCATTCCAACGAATGCACCCGGAACCACGACCTAGAGAGCTTGAGCTAAGCTTTAAAACCTCCATGTACGAATACATGGCTTCACACACCAAACGGGTTGAAAGATTCAAAGAGGCCATGATATGGTGAAAAGAAAAACTTAAAGAACGAATGGACGAGATACTTGAACTCGTAAAAAGACTCATGTCTAGCTCAACGCCTAAAAAAGTACTAGTTAGAGAAGAAAGTAGGCAACCCTTAACCAAAAACATTAACGTCATTTCTTTATGTAAAATTGAAAAGGATGAGGGTAAAAAGCATGAACAAATCATAGATAAAAACATGGTTGAGCCTAATGATGATGTTAACAAACCCGTTGAGACTAGCGATGAGCCCCTTAGAAAAGAAACTAAGGAATCCATAGGAGAAGAAATAAAAATGGCCGAGCTACCCGAACCACAACCGATTAGCTTCTACCTTAACCATAAAATAAATGAAAAGATAATTAGAGGACTTATTGGAAACCCCAGGTTTAATGATTCATTATTAGCAATGGAAACAGGAAAAATGAAGTGTGAGGATTACCATTCCCTTCCTAGGAAATCCATACGAAAGGCCATTATGTTCAAAAGAGCAACTAGGAAAATGGGCATGGAAGGAAATTTTGTGATACCATGTAACGTAGAAGGAACAAAGGATATGAGCGCCTTGGTTGATCAAGGGTCTGATGTTAACGTTATGCCTTTATCCGTACACAATAGGTTGACCAATGAGAAGCTTGTTGAAACCGATGTTAGACTTGCCTTAGCTAGTAACTCACACATATACCCTTTAGGAGTAGCTAAAGATGTGTTAGTTGAGGTAACCGATTTTGTTTATCCGGTGGATTTCATGATATTAGATATTAAAGAAGATGTAAAGAAGCCCTTGATTCTAGGAACACCATTTTTGACCACGGCTAGGGCCGAGATTAAGTTCGATAAGGGTACAATTAGCCTAAGATCCAGAAAAAGTACGGTCCAATTACACATAAGCCCCGACCATTTTCCCCCATTGGAAGAATGAAATGAAACCAAGATAAACACATTAAGCGTTGTCAATGAGCGCGTCCTTGAATGGGAAGAGAAAATAAAGTATCACCACATGAAAGAACTTGAATTTAAAGCATGGAAAAGTAAGTACTCTAAAAGTAAGGCACTCGCACCCAAATATGAAAGTAATAGTGAAACTAGTGAAAACCATGGAGGTGTCACATAAGGAATAGGACTCCGAGTCTAGCTAAAAGACTCTCTAATAAACAAAAGCGCTTATTGGGAGGCAACCTAATATTTTAGATTCCGCATTTTAGGAGTGTCGTGTGTTTTAATTCTTTATTTGTTTATTATTATTGTCTAAAAATAGTTATAATCATGCTTTTCTATGTTTTAAACTTCGTCTTAATCTTATTCAAAGGTATTTTACAAAGATAAGTGTAGGGGGAAATCCGGTTTATAAGAACCAAATTTTCAAACAAGTCAAGATATATAATTTAGATTAATTCGCGTCTTGTGTGATCGAGTCATATGTTTGTGTTAATAATTTTTGCGGTTTTACAGAATTTTTTTTGCAGGAAATACTTAATGGATATGCGTGCAGAAAATTTTGAACGAGAAAAATAATTTTCTACAGTTAGTGGAGACAGCGTCTGTATTTTCCAGACGGCGTCCCCCCTCTAATACAAAAAAATTTCGACTTTTGTTTTTAAATCTTTTGTATAATTTACGGAATTTGTACATTGCTTAAAAGATCTGCAGTAAACCACGAATAACTTTAACACATTCATCCTATCTTTTTAATAATAAGTCTGCTGCAGAGTCAAAACGTAAAGTTATATAGTTGTATGTCTATTATTCTCGACGATTTTACGCTAGGTATGTTTGCACCTTGTCTTTGATTTGCAGGTTATATTTGATAAGGAGAAACCCGTGAGTTCTTAGGAGTTTCATGAGGACAATTCTTGGATGACGATTTAGCCGGGATCAACGTTTCTTCTCCAAATTTGAGCATAACCAGGGGAGTATTAGTTTCTTTCGCCCTCTTTTCTCTTCCCTTTATTCGTTTACGTGTACTTTGTAGAACATTGGGGACAATGTTTAAAATAATTGTAGGGGAGAAATAAAAGCCTTAGAAACTATTCCACCATTTGTCTTTGCTTGAACTTAAAATGATGAGTTATCTATCGAAACATAAATCGTACAGGGAAATTTTGACCCAAATTTAAAATTTTCATCACATAACCGGTGAAACTAAGCAGCTAGAGCGTCTCATTGATAGGGAATTATATGACTAGCACAAAAACCCTTCCATTCAAATGACTTCACCCCTAAAATTGTGAGGTTTACGCCCCTAGATCTTTAGGAATTCGGGTATCCACCATTGATGCCCAAGATAGTTTATTATCTCTAAGCTTCTCGAGTTAGGGAATGAGCAATCATGTATGTCTATGCCGTCGTTATAGACGTGTATATGCGGTTTTGTCGCCTTTTCTGGAGTTAAGCATTGATATTAAATTATATGAGTGTACCGGTAGTATATAACTTCTAGAACTTGCTTTAGTGATGCATCCCGAGACCGCGTAGTGAGTAATAATATTTGCTAAATGATAAGAGGCACTAGGATTAACCCATTTTTAAAACCTGTAATTGTTATTTTAGTCACCCCGACTATATAACTATCCCACACCCTTGTTCGCGCTCACTTTTAGTGCGAGATCCCCCTACTGAAACCTCAACTATACCCTTAAACCAATTGTGCCACCCAAAACCTTTGTCTACCCTAGATGTACTCGCTTTTAGTACATCGTTGTGTTACACCCTTAGTTAATTATTGGAGTACACGATTGCTAAGTCCTTATCCTTGTATATACTATTTTGGGATGATTGGGATTCATGGTAGTATTTATTTCGCGAAAGAATGGGGAAGAAAAGTTAAGTCAAGACCCCCATATGTATGTCGAGTAGTCTACATGTTATTTTGATCCAACCAATTCGGGTCATTAGATTAGTTTGCTTATCGAGTATGTAAAAAGTTCAAGTGTAAGGGTGATGTATAAACCCCAATGATGTATAATATGTTGCAAATGGTAGCGCAAAAGTGTACGAAAAAAAAGTAAAAAATTGTACGAGCTACCATTTGCGTTTATCCATTTTATAGATAGTTTATTTATTCATGTTGAATATAGAGTCAAGAAAAGAAAAAGAAAGAGTTTAATGTAGAGTTTTGTAGAGTTTGTATATCGTGTCCGAGTCTTCGACTAGCAACCACACCAACGTGTATTCCCATATGATCTTTGACTAACCACTACACTCAAATCCACCCAAATGTCACTCTCCCAAATGACATCCATTTCTGTTTACTTGTATCCTACATAATTACACATCACAACCCTTAAAAGTCCTCTTTGATGGTAACTATTAGTACTTACGCTAGCGATGGAGGTTTGATCCTTTATTAAGCCTAATGTAACTTATATGTTATGACTAGGTAATGAGTGTTAAATTTTCGATTTCCATATTGTTATAATTCATTATACACCGAGAGAGAGAGAGAGAGAGAATCCAAACACTTATTTTGAGGTGCTAGTGTATTTTTCCCGTGCTTCTAGTTACGAGGTCTAATTAGTTGTGCCATGAATCCTTTAAAGAGTAAGTTAAATGCCCCCGATATGTATCTTGTTAAAGTAGAAAAGCTTATTTGCTTGAGGGCAAGCAAATCCTAAATGTAGAGGTATGTGATGAAGTGTAATTTTATGCACTTTTTCGGGGTTGTTTTACCCTTATAATCATGCAAAAATGTCTTAAATGTGTGCTTAATCGTTTCTTTTTGCAGTTTTAGCATTTGGAAGACATTTGGTGGAAATACACGTGATTTGGACTCAATTTGGGAAGAAAACGGACATGGTAGCTAACGGGTATGAAGATTGATAAAAGATTCAAGACCATACTCTAGAGACGCCGTCTGGATAATCCTGACCGCATCTGGACTCAAGTAGGACGCCGTTTGAATCATGAAGACAACGTCTGGATCAGCCGTCAAGTTTGAAGACCCAAAGAAACCCTAGCTTGGCGACAGCGTCTGGAAAATGGCGACGCCGTCGCATCCTGAATTCTATATATACAAACTCAATTTTACGTTTTTCATATACACTTTTGATAGAAGAAATTAGGGTTTAGTTCGTAGGATAACGAGTTGTACCAGACTTTGCGAGTATTTTAGGGTTTCCCAACCGTTCTATACTATCCCTAATTGCTTGATTCATCACAGTAAAGTTATTTTATCTCTTATCTTTCAATATGTCTTATTGTTTGATATATAATTGTGCTTCTTTTATCTTGAACATGCTTGGCTAGATCTCTTAAGTGTTTGATTATGATTGTATGTAAATTGGTATGTAGATCTTAACTTTGTTGCCTCTTGTTGATGTGTGTGCATGTTTAGTCCCTTATCGTGAGATCTTGAGAGACATGATTGTGTAGAAAGGATTCCACCGGTAATAGTCTTCATACTACCTTACTCGTGTGTGGATGATCCCCTTTAGGTATTAATATAAATGCGTTTATCTAGACTAGGGGCCTTGTAATAGTCATCATACTACCTTACTTGTGTGTTGCTCTAGTTAGTTATTTCGTAGACGGCGTTTTCGTGTAATTCGCCATGCATTATAATAGTACCTACATATACATCACAAGTGTGACAAGGCAATAAAGTTAAGAAAAGCTACCAAGGATCATACATGATTAAGTAAACACTATTCTCTCATCATACGAATCCCCCTAATTAGTTTAATTTAGTTTTAATTATTAGTTTAAAACCTACCTCTTCAAATTTGAGATTTTAAATTGCTTTCATAAAATATAAAAACACAAAAATAATCTTCTTTCAACCTCTAGTTCTTAGCTAGATTCAATTAGGACCTTTACTGACGCCTATTCCCTTAGAGAACGATAACAACCCCAGTGTCTTGCCTTTACTACACTACAACGGTTAGGTGCAGTGCCTAGGGAGTTGTAAAACTTCGTGTAGAAGTCCTACGACGACCGCATCAGAAACTTGAAGAATTATACCCTGAACAACTACCTCAACAGGCTTGTCAACAGAAACATCAACCATCTACTCATACAGACCACCAACAAGGGGGTCAAACCACTCCTCATTTTGTTCCTTTGGAGGGTTTTCACTCTCATCAGCCTTTGAGGAAGAAGGGATATCCTTAGAAGCCAACTCCCTAGCGAGAGAATCCGGAGTAGCAGTTAACTCCTTCAGAGAAGGGGGTAACAACATCATCTCTAGGAGTAGGGGTAGGTATTGGGCGAGTCAGCCTATCAGGATCAAGATTGGTTAGGATAGACAAAGGACGATTAGAATGATCGGAAACCTTACTCAGATATGGGTATTCCACAATAGCAACAAGAGGGGTAGCTTCTGGAAGTTTATCTTGGGCACCAGGCATAAAATTTGGAAATCTTTTTCATGGCCTCGGCCAACTGCTCCTCATTATGATTAATGCGAAGGCCTCTCTCAAACCCAACATTGATAGCCAAAGAAAGAAGTCCCCTCTGAACTCTGCTAAACCTATCACTGCCCAAAAACTTATGAACCATGCCTTGAACCCCGCCTTTAAAGAAAGAAGCAAACTCACGACGAGAAGCCTCATTCTCATTCCTTAAACAAAGGATTTCAGAATCCTTCTCGACCATAGAGCGTCGGAGAGATCATATCATCACATGGATATCACCAAGATAAGAATTAGTCACGGTAATCTGATCACTCTTGCGAGCCTCAGCTCGGCGAGCGTCATTCAAATCAGAAGCAAGTTGAGCAACTTCGGCAATAAGCTGATCCAGAGCTTTAGTAAGAGATTGGACTTCCTCTTACGAGCCTTAGATTTTTCCTTGGCATTGACCAAGGCAGTCTCAGAGGCTTCAACCCTCTCATTCAGTGAACCACTTGCTTCTTTAGATCAGAAATTTGGAAATTTAGACCATTGATGGAGGAAATTTGTTGTTGTAAACCCTTAAGCTTTAATTCACTTGACATCTTGTACTGATCATGGGCCTTAATCAAGCCTTGGAACCGAACTAACAACTTTCCACCTTGTGACATCATGACACAGTACACCACACTCAACATTTGGGTAAGCTTCTCATCAAACAAACTTTCAACCCGTACAACCTCAGCTGGCGTAGGAAACTGGTCAACAATGGCTTTTTAGACCTCATGATCTTTGAACACCTCCATGTTCCATGTTAAAAATATCAAAAGCAAGGTTATGCGGAAGCTCCCACTCCCTGCGGCTGATCTGATATGACCCACCAATAGGCCCCCTACGAATAATCAACATAATAAGGTTCGGGCATGAAAGGGAAGAAATCCCTCTCAATATCGTCATCAGCAGTAGATGGTGCGACAGAAGAGGGACCATCAACAAAGGGATCTACAACATAGGAACCTTGAGGACGATCGGCATTCCCGGATGGAGTGTCAACACGGCCATCCACAGTTTCCTTTGTCCGAGCACATGTGAGAAACAAAGATGCTAGACAAATACAACGTAAAACAAAGAACAAATGGTTAAAAAGTTAAGTACCTTTTCGGCTTGAACCTTCAGCAGCTGAGGGAATAGAGTTCTCCCCACCCTGATTAACTTCGAAGGGTAACATAGTAGCAGACCAGATAGGAGTAACCAATGGAATCTCAACATAATAATCATCTTGCTCATCATCTTGCACATCAACTTTACCAACCTTATCATCACTGGATTCATCAAACAAACTCTTTCGAGCACTCCCACTAGCAGCATGTGCCATGGATGACCTGGTACGCTTGGTAACCTGGCTCGAAGCAGTTCCAAAAGTAGAGGCTTTTCGCTTCTTGGATTTTTTAGCCTTGGCCAAAACCTTAGTATCAGGAACAGTAGCGGTAAGCTCATCCGTAGTAGGCTCAGGGATGGAGGAACCAGCAGCATCAACAACAGTACAATAGAAAGGAAGTATCTAGAGGGTGGACCTATCATTGTGATGAGGCTCTTCTTGAACCTCCGAGCCTTCCCACTCAGGTAAGAACAAGAAGTCATAAATACCCATTACTACAGGACAAAAAAGAGACTAATTAAAATAAGGAATAAGTTACGAAAGTTGCAAGCTAGCAAAATGCATAGTAAACCCCACCCCTATACCATTTCCATCGGATTCCTTAAGATTGGATCATAATTGAGACTCTTCCAGACCCGACTCAACCCAGATAGAACCAACACACCCTTGGGCATATCACAAAGCTTAACAATGAAGGCGCTCAACCTCATAACCTCTGTTTCATCATAACTACCAACAAGAGGCTTCAGATCGGTAATAACCAAATCTGCATGCCTCCATGGCATAGAATCCGAAATAGACCCCCGATCAATATAAAAGAAGCCAGTTTTCCAATCCTTCATGCAAGACCTATTATCATCCATACATACTGGCACAGGCGCACATCATTTAGCAAATGAAAACCAATGACTTTCCTTGCAAAGGGTATGAAAGACCC
Source organism: Tanacetum coccineum (assembly GCA_026074375.1). Taxonomy (NCBI): domain Eukaryota; kingdom Viridiplantae; phylum Streptophyta; class Magnoliopsida; order Asterales; family Asteraceae; genus Tanacetum; species Tanacetum coccineum. The sequence goes on along the minus strand of BQNB010027403.1, from coordinate 2,575 downwards.
TGAAGAGAGTGACAATCAGCGTTATCTGCAACGACCGACACAAAATCTCAAAGGTAATCACCTTTTAGAGACCAAGAGGACTAAGCTGGGAAAATTAAACCTTGGAATGCTTGATGACAGACAAAAGAAAAGATGAAAAAAAAAATCCTAACCCCAGAAAAATCAAACATTCAATGGTATATAGCAATCACATCGTTCGGAAGCTCCGATACAACAGCCCTAGCAGGAGGAAGCCGAAGGCGAAGGTTTAAAGGGATATTATACTTTCTAATCAAACCATTTATATCATACTAGGTAAGCCTAGAGGTATACACGTCCATATCCTTTTTAGCCATCATAAAAGGAAGGAAAATAGGGAAATACGAAGGAAGCGAAGATACCTACTAAAGAAGGAGCCTAAAACAACAATATCCTAAGTACAGCCAAAGAAGACGAGACAGCAGCGAAGTAGGAGAGGAAGCTTCAGAAGAAGTGAGTGTTTTTGCTCTGAAAAAAGTAAAAAGAAAATGAGAATGAAGGAGGCTATTTATAAGGGAGGGTAAAAAACCCAAACGACGCGATGATTCAGTGACGTAAGCATGAAGAGTTTATGACGTATATACCCCCGATCTAGACACGTCACAATAAATACTAGGCCAAGAACAAGCCACGTCAGCTGGGCGATGACGCATTCTACACAACCGGACCTCGAGAAGACAAACAATAACTACGCTGTAAAAAATTTGATGGCACATTTATGACAAAACAACACTCGCGAACAAGATACCAATATAAAAACTAGGCAAGGAAGTCTAGCAATGACATACCCAATAGTATGCCATTACTAGGGCTGAGCATATGGACCGTTCGATCGGACCGGACCGGAAAACCAGACCGAACCGGACCGACCGGACCGGACCGAACGTATTTCAGTCTGGTCCTCGGTCCGGTCTTTTGGACCAATTCGGTCTTCGGTCCGGTCGGTCCGGTCCGATCTAACTAAAAAACCCAATGATTATGCCTTATAGGACCGGACCGGACCGAGGACCGAACCGGACCGACCCGGACCGGTCTGGTCCTCTGTTCGGCGTTTTGGACCATTTCGGTCTCGGTCCGGTCCGGTCTTGGCCTATCCGGTCTGGTTTTGGACCGATGCTCACCCCTAACCATTACTAGACTAGGGGACATGATGACGTATAGTCTCCTTCGGAACCTCCGGAGGAAACAACATAGCCAAGCACCCTTGTCAAACAAGCACGACCTAAGCCAGAATCGTACTCCAGAGAAGCTGGCCCGTTGAAGGACGAGCCCTGTCCAGAGTCAACAACGTCGATGCTAGTCCGACAAAGGTGCAATGACAGAGTATCAGATAAGTACTATGCAGGACCACCACCGTCGATCTGACACGTAACGAAAACTAGGTCAGCAAATACAGATGAAGTACTAGCTCGACGAATTCCTCGATGAACCTAAACGACAACCACGATTCTCGTGTCGTCATGTAATGTTCGAGTAGTATAGATTGTAGAGCCCCACTCCTCTGGACGGACAAGTCTACACACACTCCGAACCATACTAATATCCTCTTTATTCTCTCTGCAATTATCTCAAAACTCTCATACTTATCCTCACGTCGGATGTTGGTCTCGGATTCAAAACCCGAGGCGAGCTAATGGTATTCTCTCTTATTTTCAGCTAGGGTACGAAGGAGCATACAAAAAAGGAACTAAGCCGAACCAGACATTCTTCTAAGTTCGAAGCACCTCACGTAAATTTGCATCAACAGCGTTGCTGGCTCAACGTGAGCTGAGGCTTGTTATGTTTGAAAAAGCTTGCCGTTGGCTAGTCCCCAACGATTAGTAAATTATATTTTATTTAGGGCTGTAAACGAACTAAACGTTCAGTGAACATTTCATGAACCGTTCGGTAAAAAGTTCGTTTATGTTCGTTTATTTATTAAATGAACGAACATGAACAACATTTTACGTTCGTTTAGTTAAATGAACGAACATGAACAAAAGTCTTGTCCGTTCATTTATGTTCGTGAACGTCCGATTATTCGTTCTTTATGATCATATATATCTTTATGTTCGTTTATTTGTCCGGCTAAAATTAAATGAATGAACATAAACAAGGTTTCGTTCATGTTCGTCCAGTTCGTTTACAATCCTAATTTTATTTTTTATTCTACCTTATATATATATATATATATATTATATTCTCATTTAACTAATTTTCACACAAATAACTTAAATCTCTTTTATCAAAAAATCCGAATTAAAGCGATGAAAGAAGTTAATGAACGGGAAAATCTCATCCGACCGATTATATCTTCAAGTAGTTTTTTCTAATTAAAAAGTACTGTAGTACCATATCTATTCTAGAAGTGGTCATGCTTTTGCAAATTGACAAGTGGTGTGCGGAGTGATTAGTGAATATGGAAACCATCTCTATTCTAGAAGACTAAGTTATATGTGTCACAAAGTCTTTGCAGATCTTTGGTTTGAACTTTGAAGTTCCAACATGGTCTCATATGGTGTCCTCTCACACTCTAAAAAATATCTCCACTCCCATAATTACCTTTAATCTCCTTCTT
>BQNB010027402.1:5013-57667 GCA_026074375.1 Tanacetum coccineum | reverse complement strand
GCACTTAGTACCCTACTAATGCTAAAGCAATGCATGTTATGTAAGCATATATGCGCTAAACGTAAACAAGTAATGCATGTATGTCCCTTGCAAATCCTATTTGTGAAAACATGCTTAAAACGTCAACATAAAGTTGGTGAATTCATAGGTTTATGTAAATCGATTGTAGGACCGCAAGATTTCCAAGTGTATGATTAAGCAACAAATGCAAACATCATAAAAAGTAATTACGTTTCCCTAAGCTCATGACACCGAAGCTCGACATATATGAATGCAAATATAAAATTGCCAACAGGTGTCCGTGAATGATGTGCTAACCCCGCAACATCCCAGATTCGACATGGTATGCGTTCGTTTCCAGTGATAGCTAGTCACCCGAACGGGGATTGTCAATCCCTAATAGATCTATCCATAACATTCGCGCCCACACAATGTAATTCCCAATCACATCTATGCAATTAACAGTTCATGATCATGGACATAATGGGTTATGGTAACTTAGGCAAACACGTAATCATGGTATAAAATGTACACTTGCGTCCAATTTGTAAAACAAAGCATGTTCTCACCCCAAGGATGTAAATCATTTAGCCGGTAGTTCTCTGAATGATAATAAATATCCAAGTAAGCAGTGGGTCACACCGTCAAGTACCTAAGTAAGTACGGTCAAGTCTTAGTTTACACATTTAAGCTAACGACTCATTGTATAAACTAAATTCCATTTTAAGTTTATATATACCGTTATCACTTGTGTGGTGGTGCACAAGATTATTGTATTTATAATTCCGATGGTTCTCGAGAAACGTGAAATCATTGTTAATAAATATACTTATTTATTTCGTCGTTAATCAAACCCGTTCATTGTCCGAATACCTTAAGGTTCGACCGACTCGTTAAGTGTTTTATTTATTTCACTTTTGTTTACTAACATACCCTTAAGTTTCTAGTTATTATACTTTAGTCCCTAGGTTTATAAATATAAACATTTATATTTTAAACCCTTTAGTTTCGGAAATGACATAATTGGTCCCTTAAGTTTACCAAAATGTAGTTTAGGTCCTTATAGTTACCCTTCAATCCCTAAGTTTCAAAATGTTTCAGAAATAGTCCTTGGAGTTATTAAAATTCGAAATATGACACTTTTAAACCCTTAAGTTTAGAAATTGGCAACTTTTATCCCTATACTTGTAAAATTTGTATTTTAACTCTAGAATAAATCCCAACGAGTGGCATTTCATCTTGTTAAGTCCAAATAAGTAGTAAAAAGTTGTTCTGCATATACGAGAAGAAGCAAGTTCGAGCTTAATTGGCTTAACAGACCTGGTCGGGCCCGTTAAGTCCTAGGGATCCAATAAACATTTAAATAAGTTCAAAAGTCCTTAATAAGCATCATGCGGGTCTGTTAAGCTTAAAATAAGCTCAGAGGAGCTTATTATGGCCTTATTACAAGCTTAATTGGGCCCGAAAGCTCCAATAGCTTAAACCCGAATGAATGTTTAGAGTTTTTTAGGCTTTTCCTAGTTCATATCCAACTTGTATTAAGCGAACATAGTGTTTTTATTTTCAGCTTTATTCCAATACAGCTAAATAAGCTAATAAGAATACATTTCCTGTTGGGCCTTCTTTGGGCCCGTTAAGGCCCGATAAGGGTTTTATCGTTGGGTCCATTAAGCACAATAAGGTTCAATAAGCCCATTAAGCTTATGGGAGCTTCTCGATAAGCTGCCTTAGGCTTGTCGTGAGCTTATATCTTGATTAAGGCTCGTTAATGGGCTAGAAGGCCCATTAAGGGTCCCGTTTGGTTTCAAAAAGATACGAAGGGTTCATTTGGGTTCTTAAGTTCATATTAAGCTCATTAAGCCGTGCAAGCACACGAATAAGCTGTTTAGGCTTATAAGGCTTATGCTCGCATGGCTCGCCGTTGGGCTCGCGTACCCATTAAGGGCTCGACTACTCTTATGTTTATTTAGTGAATAAGTAAATCATTAAGCACCCCTAGTCCTTAAATAAGCTCGAATGAGCTTATTGACGAACTGTGGTTTCCACTGTTGGGCTTGTGGGGGGGGGGGTTTCGGGTATGTACTATTAAGCCCAAGCCGTGTGTACTCGTAAGGTTCGCAAGCCCAATGTTACCAGCCCCTTTGTTTCCTTGTTCGTAATTTACGTCCAATTTCAAAGGCCCAGTGACATTAGTGCCCGCGGATTCAACTTTGTGTATACGTCGGGTTCCTACATGCAAAGTGTTTCATTAGTTCCATTGTCGAATTTCTAACACCTTAATTTGTTTACAACTAGAGTTTACGTGTAGTTATTTATATTTTCGTGCCTAGGTTAATGATTACGTTGAAGTCACTAGCTTGTCCCTCACCATCATTGTTCATGTGTTTAAATGAGCCCTTCCCCACACAAAATGAAATCATACGCCACATTAGACACGCACCCTTCACATATTACGCGACATACGTTTAACAATTCAAAGGAAAAGATATTATGAAACGTAAAGGGTTGTTATGACTTACAAGGGTCCTATTGCCTATAGATGGAGGAGTGGACGCGTAGTGTACAAATCTTTAGCTCGTATAACCCTTGGGTGGCAACCTTAGTGCTTATACGTTCGAAGAATAAAGGAGTGGGATGTGTTTGCTTGCGGTTTGTATGCCGAACAAGAGAAAAGAGAGTGTTTGAGGCGTGGGTGAGTTAACAAGAGTGTCAAAGGGTAAAATGTGAATGTATATTTATAGACAAGGAACTAGTTCACTCTCTTGGTCTCATAGACAACCCACACCGAACCAAGTTTGTACCCTAGGAGGTAGTTTTGAAACTTCCTAGTTAAACACTCATGGTTTTATGCTAATACCACTTTAGTACAAGCTTTAAATGACCACAAGATTTACAAGATTTACATACTAAGTAAATCTTATCATATTGCATGTATATATGCAAGAAATCGTGGTCTAGGGGGCAAAGAGAAGCAAGGTGGTTAATATCCATTGTGTGATAACTTAGTGGAGACAATTAGAACATGTCTTAATTACATAGGTATATGTACCGATACCTTTAAGGATCCTTAGCAAGATTTTTAGTATTTAATAAATCACTTAGGACGATTTTTGGTGAGTTTACTTGTCCACATTCGGAAATCAAGTGATATAGGCACAAGATTCTATTTAATTTTGTGTCTAGGCGTTTAATACGGGTATTGGTTTGAGTCTAGGTAAGTCTAGGTATTTCTGGGGTGTGTCCGAATGCATTTTTTTATCGCGAAACGTAACCCTTTTACGTGACCAATAAAAATAAAATACGCAAAGTACCTAATTATCTTCCTAGAAATTATATATTACTTGGTGGATGTAAACTTTAATTTATTTGATGACCGTTTACATTCATTGATTGTTTTTAGTCTACGCGACTTAGCATAAAGGTAAATATTAAAAGTAAACGCGTATCGGACTAAAATAAATAGTGATCATTAATAGAGTCGTACAATGACATGAAAAATGAGAATTGTTACAATTATCATAGTGGATTATGCAGTTTGAAAACAACATCAAGTAGTTCATTTGGAACATAAAATATGTGTTTGTTGTTCTTTGAATCTGCTTCGATAGATCTGTTGTTATGAACTTCTTGTCGCCAAACTGTGCCTTGAAATCATTTATGAATTGATCCTGATCATCCTTTGGAGAATCAGACTCGAGTTTGTTTTCCCCCATAGGGTTTCCTAACACTTCCCATATCTTTCTTGGTGTGATTTTGAGTTTAGATCCACTTGGGAAACTCACTTCCATTGTTTTTGTGTTTAAATTTTTCAAAACAAAGTATGGTATCTTGTCGAATTGGAAATCCAACATAGATCCAAAGCCCGTCTGTCTTATAATGGTTTTCCTTTCGAGCGTCAAAGATTTTGTGGCAAGGTAAATGTTGGGCTTAATGTAGCTTCCTTGCCCATAAATGATTTGAACTTCTTTTCAATATCTTTCTTCCTTTCTGCAATATCATAATCTTCATCTTCATCCTCATCTTTTAGTTTCTTTTTTCCTTTCTTTTTAACCATTTTCTTGCTTTTCTCTGCTTCTTTTTAGGTTTTTCAACTCTCTTCCTTTTCTTAACAAACTCTTTAACCTTTTTCTCTAGTTGTTGTTTTTTTGCAGCTGCTCTTGTTGTTCTTCCTGGAGATTCAATTTCTGCCCTTTTTCTCTTTTTTGCAATATTATTGTATGCTGTATTTTCTTCAGTTGTCTCATTATGTTCTGCGTCATTATCTTCTGCATCATTCTCTTCTCCATCATTCTTTTCTGTCTCATTCTCTTCTCCATCATTCTCTTCTGTCTCATTCTCTTCATCATTCTCTTCTGTCTCAAATGATTCTCGAGATGTTGTTTCAGTAGATTCATTTGATTTTGATGGTGATCTTTGTGGTGTTGTTTCTTCTTCATGTGTTGTGGTTTGTTGTTTTCTGTTTAGGTGGTGGTGGGTGTTTCGTGTTTGGTGCTGTTCCCTGTTGTTGTCAGATTAGCATTTGATGGTGGTTGAGGATCATTTTCTGTTTGTTTTTGGTTTTCTACGCTTAAACGTCTTGCTGCATTTCCTTTGGTTCTTCTTGTTGGTGTAGATTCAGGTGTTGTTGTTGTTGTTGTTGTTTCTTTTGTTGGCGATAGATTTTCTGCTTCTTTTTGTACATTCTCAATTTTTCTAAGTTTTTTTCGCGATTGATTTTGCCCTGGTTGTTTTCTTCATAGGACTCAATGATTTGATCGAACCTGCACAAATAAATTATATGTTAGTATGTTGCGTAGTTCATTTGTTGTCAAAATATTACGTGTGATACAAAATCTGAATAAATATGCGTCATTCAGTTTTATAATTTTCTATTTTTTGTGTCATTTCAAAATATGGTATTATATATATAGACAGATGAAGTGTGCTAGTTACATATTATCAAATTTGATATCAATTGTGATATTGCAAGCAAGCAAAACGTATATGAATCAAATGTGATACTGCAAGGAAGCAAAACTAGATGCAACATATATATATAATGAGAGTCTAAACATGTGTTTTGCATACATTTAAATTTTTCCATCACAGTTGATATTTCTAAAGTATGGACGTTTATATGTTAGGAATGTACCTTTAGTTTTACCAATCTCTGGATATGGATTTACAAAACTGTTCTTTTCTACGATTGCAATACAAGTGTTTTTTTAGATAATAAACATGATGTATAGAAAATTGTAACGTTTTTAAATAATTTATTTTGAGAGACGTAACCGTTAGAAAGCGATTAGTATACCCATAGATCCTTAAAATATACATCACTACAAGTTTCAAAAAGCAGAAATCTTATGTTTCATGTAAAACAAAAACCACAGAAGATAACTGCAGATATATACTATTCCATGACTTAAACTACATATATCACCGGTGATAAACCATGTATCAATACTATTATCTAGCACATTTTTTAAGTACTTAATCACTTGGCATATCAGTTGCTAAGTAAATGCAAATCCAAAAACATAGTGAATTCCAAATAATCTCAACGACATAGTGCAATTTTAGACATTTAAGAACACACATAATCATAGAGTCATCTAAAACACAACACGATTTTACAGAAAAATCATAATCTAACACAAGCAAGAGCTAGAGTTTACATTGACACTAGCTGATCATAACAGATTCTAAACATGTATAATCTAAAACTAATACAAGTACCCTAGGTCAACAAAGACACATTAGAAAGAGAAAAACGAACACATTAAGGTAAAACCACCAACCACACTATCACTAACGGCATTCTCCTGACAAGAAGCATTGAAACGAGTTACAAACCGAACACAACCTTGACACTTGAAAAGTAAATCATCGGAACCTCCAACCATACAATCTGACCAAGCGGTGGCACCGCGAAAAGTAGATATGGTGGACCGAGGAATACCTCAGGGTGTATGAACAACACCAACATAAAACTAGAGTGAACGAACCCTTGCGTTATTAAAAATATCAAACTTGACCTTCTACCTAACAAACACCATTTAACAACAACCTGAACCGAGGATACCTCAAACAGACCCTTGAGCTAAAACGTCATATCTGAACTACGAGACTACCAAACTGAACCCGAACTAACCACCAAAAAGTGTCGACCATGAAGAACCAGCCACTACAACAACCATTTCAATTATTTGAACTATTCCAACAATCTGAATCACATAAAAAACGACAACATATTGACACAACACACATCTACACTTGAAAAAACACGATCCAAAACATGAAGAAAGTTTGGATTTAAGTTACGTATAAAAAATGTTGAGCTTATTTGATATATCACCTGTGATATTCCTAATAAATAGGACCTGAAAGTGTTAATTTTCCTTTTGGTAGGTTAAAAGTGCTTATCACTCGTGATAAATGCATATCAGTTGCTAAATATATGCAAATCCATAATAAATGCAAACTCTAATTTCTCGTTTAAGTCAATAATTCGTCGATAATGCTAAATAAAAAAAAAGTTGAATAGATAAGCATCAAATCATCTAAACATCTCAATAAATGAACAAATATCATCTGATTCACAAGTATAACAGAAATAAGTACACAAATCATCTGAATATCAAAGAAATAAGCATAGAAACAGAAAAAACTATCTAAAATGCATTTAAAATACAGATATAAGCATAAAATCATTCTAAAAAGTTAAATAAATTTAAAATAAATCAGTATAGAAACCATACCATCTTCGATATTTTTTTCCGATTGTTTTTTCGGCATTTTTGTATCTCCATAATCAGACTCCTTGTTCTTCGATTTCTGCATTTCTTTCATTTTTTATGATTATTAAGCTTTTGAATGAGGTTACTTGAAAGATTTTTAATTTCTAGGTTTGAGAGATAATTTTGGGCTTGTTGGATTGAAGATAGAGAAACATTTTGAGTTTAGACGTTATCGGTGGGAAAGTTTGTAATTTTTACATATTTTTCACTTTTAGTCCCTCTGTTTATGTTTCATAATTGTGGCAGAAAGGCCCACCGTGTTTTTTATTAATGATCTGGTCGGATCATTCCAACTTGAGGTTGGTCCCGTCAGTCCCTGGTAAAATCCCATTAAGTAAAAGAACACGACTCATATGACTATCTACAAAACTAGGGCTGGCAAAACCGACCAGAAATCGAATGGCCCGACCGAGAACCGACGTAAACCGACAAAACCAAAACCGATACCGAAGTCATCGAGTCGGTCCTCGGTGGGAACAAAGGCTGATTCGGGTGTCAGGTCGGTTCCGGTAACAAAACCATTGAGCCCGCAGTGACCCGACAGACCCGATTGAATGGAAATATACACTTTGATACCAGCCGTTATGTGTTAAACAACAAAAGAAAACCATCAACAAATGAACACCCACTGTGAAACAAGAAAACCCACTGTGAACAAGAAAACCTTCAATCATTCAAACCTTCAATCTCATTTCAAACCTTCAATCTCATTCAAACCTTCAATCTCATCAATGGATCAAGAAAACCCTCAACAAAACATCCCATATGAATCAATCTCATCTTCAATGCCTACCTTTGAATCCTTCACATCTCAACAAAATGTTATTCTGTTGTTAAATAACGATGGCAATTGGCACAGGTCACCGATCTAATAATTATTCAGAAAGCAAAAGGAACGATCATCTCGATAATAATCGTCGTCAAGAGCAACGTAACCAAATTATTCCAACAAATCCCACCTAATTTTTCGTGAGAAACATAAGTCGTCTTTTCATCAATCTTATGTTTTAATATCCCATTGAATGCGTCGGTCCAAGACTTTGGGATATTTGTAACAATGGTGGTGTAGGTGATCGATGTTTTACGAATAGCTGTCAAAGATATCCAAATCGGGTCATGCGATTTGGTTTTGTACTTTTATAAACGTTAATATATCAATCATTTAGTTTCCAATCTAAGAAACGGCTTGGATGGGTGAGTTTTCATTTAATTGCCGATGTGGCGAAGTATGACGAACTTATAATAAACCTGTGGAAACGTTCTGGGACGGCAACCTGTTAGGTTCGAAAACTCAATCTGTTAGTATCAAACGAAAAATGTTTTTTTTCAGTCTTTTAACTCGTATGCTAAAGCGGTCCTGGGCAACAAATCAGTAGACATGTCGGGCAAATACGGTACAAGTAATGCTGGAGCAGAATCTGTGGGGGTGTCGGATTGTAACAAGGTATATAAGGAAGCGGGTAATGAAGGCGGTATTGTCTACACGTCGTGATACGATTGTATTGAATTGGATGGTATGGAGCGTAGTATTTCTAGCTAAAGTTAAAGATTAAAGTGTCATTTCAAAATAGCTTGCTAAAACATAATCTTCTGAGGGATTCGATGATGTTGGTCTTAGATATGTTGGGGGACGTTGGGTTTGGTTGGAATTCGACTCTATGGATCAAGTGGAAAGAGTCAAGACTTCAAAGGCGTTAAAAGAGATATTTTTGGAGTTCAAAGATGTTTCTCACGATTTTATTCCAGATGAAAGATGTGTTTTGGATAGACCTGGTGGTCAGCCATTGTCTCATCATGGGCTACAGAGGTTTATAAGAAGTTGGGTTGTCGGTGGGTGAAGTCATCGTGTTTTACGGATATGGTAAAGTGAAGGACCAATGTCTCATGGGAAGTTTGTGTCCTTACGAGTCTTTACATCGTGTGATAAAAAATAGGGGAAAAGAGTCCTTTATAGTTTCAATATCGTAATCGACTATATCGTATTATCGCTACTGAGTTTTGCCAAATTGTCGCCCAAGTATATGGAAATCGACGATGGAGGTCAATTCCGAGTCTAATCCTCTGGAAAGGAAGGATGCAGAGGGTCCTAGTTTGGATGAAAGTTTGGAAAATGAGGAGCATTTGGATGTCGATAGTTTTTGTGATTCCCTAGAATGTTAACAATGATTCGTGTCGCTTCAATACGGTTTTGCGAGAGGAGGATGTGCGTGGGGTTGGAAAGTTGATCCTTGTGGACGTCCTTTGAAGAAGGCTGAGATTCGTGATGAATCCGATTCATGTATAATGATGGGTGTATTAAGGATTGCATGGAAAAGAATTTGGAAGATGATGTTGGTGAGATTCTTGGAGTTCATTCTCAGGGTGATTGTGGTAAGGTTATCACTGATGATAATGAGGGTGATTGTGGTAAGGTTACCACTGATGATAATGAGGATGTTACGCAAGTTATTGCTCCTGAAAAAGACTCCATCATTGCGCCTCCATCTACACCCGCGGGTAATGATTTAAATATTGTTGTCGAGTCTGGTTCTTCGTGATTGATATTTGTTCCTGCTTATCTAGTGACGATAGTAGATTCTGATAAACGATGGAGCTATAGAGACCCCAATGGAAATATACACGGGTTGTTCTCTCTCGCGCAACTACGTTCGTGGAAAGATTATTTTCCCCTCAGGGCCCCGAAAAATCATCAGATTTGGAGTTATTAATGGCAACGTTAAAGAAGTTATTCTTCTTCTTCATAATGCCTTATCGGACAAATCAAATGATGCCAGGTTAGATCACTTTTCTGGTATAATTCCTCGGGTGATCGGGTTCGTTCATGGGAAGTTAATTCAGTTGGCGCCATGGTGGGATCTTTCTTATTCTAATAGCCTTTGGTTGTTTTGCGAGTTCGTTTCGTTAGAGTTTTCTGTTCCTTTTCGTTCTTTGTTTGTTGGATCGTTTTTGCGTGTATATCGTCTGCTAGTTTCTTTCTAGCCTTTTTTAATAAAATTCCATTTGCCGTTCAAAAAAAAACATAAATGTTATACTTGAAGTAAGTTTTTACTTAATTTTTGTTTTTCTAGCTTAATTTACTTAAGTTATGCTTTATTATAAAGTTTATAATTCGAATTAAAATGAATCTTAATGAACTTTATATTTAATTTGTCACATAATTCGTGGGTTTCACAGTGGGTTTCACAGTGGGTTTTCTTGTTTACTTATTACTTAATTTGTCACATAATTCGTCTATAATTCGTTTATAATATAAACTTTATATTTACTTTGCTTATTTGCTACTGGACCAGCCCAGGATTTGCTGTTTGGATTTGCTGTGTAATTTCGGGCCTGTCAGCCCAATACCGATACCGAGCCCGACTTGGCCCGATAAATACCGATACCGACCGACATTAGTCGGTTTCGGTGCTGAAATCCGACATTAGTCGGTTTCGGTTTGAATCGGTTTATTCGGGTCGGAGACAGGGGTCAGGCCGAAGTTGGCAGACCATGCACAGACCCTATACAAAACCATGTTTTAAACCATGTGTAATTAAGAAAAATTAATTTTTTTTACAATAATTAACAGTACCAGACATAATGTCATCGAGTCCCATGACACCGCTAAACGCTCCCAATTTTTGTCCCAGACCATGTTGAGAAGCTGATAATATGTAAAATTAAACGTAAGGTAAAGATATAATTAGTAGTCAGCATTAACTAGATCACATGATCAACAATAAAAGTCAATTAAATCGATTAACTTTGACCATAGCATATATCCTTATAACATTTTCTTTTAGCAAAAAGGCCAAAATAAGACTCCCAAAAGGCCAAAACTACATATAGAAGATGGCAAAATTAAGTTTAATTGAGAATCTTTAAAAAAAATCAAACTAAGTTTTGTAAAGAAAATAAAATTTTCTATTTTGACTTTGAAAACTGAAATGTACCAATGCTAAAAAAACATTCAAATTAAACAATGTTTGTAAGAATATGATAATAAGCTATTTTAACCGATGAAAACTGAAGTTTACTGGAGCAAATTGCCTACCTATTTTGCAATCCCCTTTATTGGCGCCTATAGAAACCAAAACTTATATAAACCACTTCCAATGTTCTTAAACTCAATATAGCCTTCACAAATCTGAACGAAAATGAATACAACAATGGGAAACACCGAATTAAGAAAAGCCCTAATCCAAACGTACAGCCTTCCATACGAAATCTTGTATCAAATCGTCTCGCTGATCCCTTTGAAAGAAGCTGTTAGAACCATCAGCCTTTCATCTTCATGGAAGCACTTATGGACACCACTTCAAGTGCACTTAAATCTCGATTTCGACCAAATAACAAGTCAAGAAACTAGTCAACACATGACCAAGATCATCTCTTCTTTCTTATACACTTACGAAAAGAGTTATCAAATCCTCAATCTCTCTTTTCTCGAATCAGAATCACTTCATAAAGGAACCCTTTTCTTAAAAGCCATTAAAGGTGTAGACAAAGATCTTTACATAAGCTTCCATGAAGAAACCGAAAACCTTAATAAAGATTTCAGTTTCTCCATAGAACTTCCTTTGAATAAGAATGACCAATTCAGTGATCTTAAAACCCTTCACCTTAGATCCATCACCCATATGGCCAGAAGCTTCCTACCCGCTTTTTTTTCAAGTTGTTTGAATCTTGAAACACTAAGTCTTGAAAAATGCAATGGCTTACATAATATTGACCTCAAAGCACATGACTTGTTGCAAAAGTTTGAGGTGTTGGATTGTGAAAATGTTAAAACCGTCACTATTTCATCTGGTCCAAATATTAAGTCTTTCGTGTACCGTGGAAGCTTAGTGAAAATTGTGCTTAAGGACGTACCAAAGTTGTGTGATGTTACTCTAAACATGAACGTACCAGTGCCGTAATGTGAGTTACAAATTATAAGATTCCTGAAGGTCTTCTCCCTCTTCTTAACTCTCTCAAGGATGTTGAAGTTCTCGTATTAAGTGGTTGGCTTCTTGAGGTACTTTTAGCTACATTTACGATCATTTTTTTGTTGCTGCGAATACGCCAAAACAAACCACAGTTTATACGCACACATACTGTGGAGACTAACTTGTATTATCTTTTTATTGTGTTTAACAAAAGTGGTTGGATACAAGAGGAATAACTTTTGATGAGCTTGAATTCAAGTTTGACAAGTTGAAGAAGCTCTCATGGATCCATTGTTGCATCAACACACAAATGAAAGATTCGCTAGCTTCCTTCTTAAGTATCACGCCATCCTTGGAGAGCTTGTTTATCAAGGTCGGTTTATATCTTACACTTTTATATCATCTAAAACCGTCAACTAAGAAAAAAAAAAGTTTCATATCTCAAATAGGCATTTTGTAGTTTTAGATACTAATGAAAAATATTTCAATTTTAATTTAGATTGACGAAAATTGGAGTACAATACCATGTCCACATTTTCACCAACCTTGGACACAAATTTGGACGGGTACCTCAGTTGTAGATTCGAATGACATTCAACTCAAGCATTTGAAAATGGTGAATATTTCCGGGTTCAAGGTCGAAGAGGAAAATCAAATGTTGGTTTCTCTGATGGATCTTATGCTCAAAATGGCAATATCCATCAAGAAAATGATTGTTGCAGAAGTTGAAAACAAGCTTTCATGGAAGGTAGCAAAAGTACCTAAAAGCCAGTTAAGGAAGATATCATCATCTTCATCAAGAACTTGTTATTCTTCTAAATCTTCATTACTATTGTCTTTTAACAATGAATGCTGTTTTCAGTTGACACCAGTCCATGACAACTATACTTCATAAATATATATTGAGTTTTTTGGTTCACATTTCACATGGAAATTTTAACCATTACTATTATCTTAAGATGATGTTCTAATAAAATTGTAAAATTTTCTCTATGCTTTAGTTTTGATGTGAAATTGTGTTTCGTCATAGTAATTTAATAAAGGAATTTTGATGAAAGTTACTATACATCTTTCACGTTGCGTAAAAACAAATAAAGGATGTTTTGTACAAGCATGCTCCAAATATAAAAATAACAAAAATACTATTTCATTTATCTGACACAATGTACATAAATTGAGATATCCCAAAAAAAAAATGTGAACAATAAAAATGGGACGGAGGGAGTAGTATTTCATACACAAAGTACAATCTTTCACCGCCCCACACCTACCCTTGTATATATATGATAGCGTATAGGAGTTTTTACCCTAAATAGCTGAATCCCGTGGCCACCATAAACTGCCTATAAGGAAAAGAAGCCCAATAAACATACACTTGATTTTCTACTTCCCTAGCAAACATCATCCAAATATAAAAGCGACGAAAACGCTTGCCCGAAGAATCAACTTCCAAGGCATAAGAATTCATGGAACTAATTCTCAAGTCCCGCTATTACAAACGCGAAACGTGTAAGCTACCTCATTTGTGCAAAGATAGTGTCGTAGGCGTTACGTTAGTATGTGTAGATCTCGTCGAATATTCTCATAACCACCCGAGCCATAAGTTTGACTCATAAGTTTGGCGCAAGTCAAGGCGTCGAACGGCGTTATAGATCCGTATAGGGCCATCGCGCGCTCTATAACTTCCCACACGTGTGCTCTTACCATAATCCAGAGGATGAAATGAAATACGTAGTAATATGCAATACACATTCAAAGCCACATACTAATATACAAAAACTAGCTGTATTGTGCATAGCATAGGAAATGTCAATGTACTTGTTCCAAACAAAAAGTCATACGGAAAGTAAAAATGAGTACTGAAAACAACAAAATAGATACGAAAACGAAAGTACGGCGCTCGTAACAAACTGGGTAACACATATCCTAGAGCACCGCACAAAGATTCCGCAGGCAAGAAGACTAAAGACCTGCCTTCCTCCCCCCGCCAAATATTACTTTGAGTCCTTGTAAGCAGCAACATGTCCCCTTAATCATCTGCGAAGGTCTGAGTTTAATTTCCCACAGCGAAACTCTATCAGGGAGTATTGGCGATGGTTCATCCCATTGAACCTGAAATAGATTTACAACATTGTAGGGTTAAACACTGAGTTTGTTGAATCCATTAACAGTAAGATAAAATATCTACCAGAGTAGCAACATACAAGCTCACCAAATTAACTCGTTTGAGCGTACTAAGAGCATATAAACTAAAGGTTGCTAAAATACAACATATAACAAAAACAAACGCCACTTGATTGTATATCTAATCATTCGTTGGGAGCCTAAGTGTGTGTACTTAAAAACGTCGGGCCCTATTCCGTGGAGCTACTCTTGAATAGCACTAGATTATTACGACTTCTGGCCTATTTTTGGGTTTTTATAACATTTTATAAAACGTTGACCATCTTTAGTACTGTTTTTATTAACAACTTCGACCATTTAAGACTATTATGAACTTGTAAAGTCAAGACACATTCAGTTTCCCTATATTGAATTGATTAACCCTCAACGTTTAACCATCAACCTTAGAGGGCCACCTAGATATACCACTAGGCCAAGCCGTTGGTATGAATTATTCTAGTGCGAATTGAGCTTAAGACAAAAGGAATCACCTTCAGTGACTTCCATTCTGACTCTCGCCACTCTGAAGATGCATCATCTCCAACAGCAACAATGATTCCACCAAACCTGCATCAACAAGTTACATAACCTATATATGGCATTTCTCAAGCACCAACTTTAATACTTTCTTAATAATGGGATATCAACAGTAGGTACCTTTCTTCATGAACCATTTCACTCTCAAATCCCATTGTGAACTTCATTCCTACACATGGCTTGGGATTTTGTGCATTGAGGTATCTATTGACACTGATAATGAACGATGATTGGGTGGCCCTGTTTAAAAAAATGCCAGATCCATTAAATCCAGTGATGTTAATTTCAAAACAAAAAAACATTAAAAAGACATATAAAAAAACACGATTGTGATCCTACTCTTTCCCCGGGGTTAAGAACCCACCACATTAAGCTCGTGAAAAGGTTAAGGAAAAAAATAGAAACTCAGCACATAAATATCTTTTTTTTATTATTATTAATAAAGCCGCATTAACAAAAATGAATACCTTGGCTTATATATAACACTGAAAAGAGTTCCAGCAGTGATTGCATGGTGTGCTGTTGCAAGGACGGAAATATGAGTATTCTTCCTTAATCCACCAGGTGCACTTGGTGACACGGCAGTATGTGTCGTTGTAAAATGAGCAGATATTGCAACAAGGAGGTTCTGGCATTGGAGGATTATGGATCGCTACTTCACTTTGCTGATTAATAAAAGAATATAAGCATGATGAGAGACCAAAAGATGGGGAGGGTATATTTCAAAGGTCAAATATGTTTTTCATGAATTAATAATTTATAACTCGATGTGCTCACATCTTGATGGGGCAGTAAAGTTATCTGAGTATAAACTTGCTCACTGTCCTCTTCAGCCTGAAAAATTGTACCCGGATTCATTAGTCAGTCTTGACAGTTAATAGATGGGATAATGCTTTTTCTTCTGTGTAGCAGAATTTCAAGTAAGAAGGATACGGCAATAGCTGTTGAAAGAAACATGTATCACCAATAACTCCTAATTACTATTTGTAAGATAAACTGAAGGCATGGCATTTTAATCTGTCACTATTTAACTCAAAACTACTAATTACTGTTTGCTTAATATCTTACTATAAAGATAAGTGGAATATATCAGGATATATAATTTTATATGTATATTAAAAAAAATCATATAATAATATTTAGTGTTTATAGTCTTCACAAGAACTAAGTTACCGTGACTAGGTTGAGAAGTAAGACATGCGCTTACAGACAATGACAAATAATTATCTTCAATATGGACAAGACGTGAGATCCTCGGTAATAACTACAAACTTACCCACAGTTGAACATTTACCACCTTGCAAAGGATTTTTGGTGGTAAAAAAATTGTTGGCAGCTGCTGGTTCAGTCCATGAGGCATGAAGGCCTCGATCTATAAGATAAAAGACAATTCACTGTATTTCAGATTATATTATATACATAAAATCAGGGTATAGCAAAAATATTATATGAACTGATACTATTAGACTAGCAATTACTGTTGAGAGGTGAAACACTTTTATCGTTTCTGCATAAATTCTATTTCAGAAAGCAACACATAAGCTAAATAACAAACCTGTTCCAAGTGGCCCTGTGGAAAGTAAAAAACGTCTTCCCCTTCACGGGGGACATAAGCATGAGGGCTGGTACAGTGATGCCACAATTCCTTATACTCTGCTTCAGTTGAAAATTCTGTAAAAACATGGGGGAACAAAATGAAACAAACAACTAAGAATTATTCGCCATTTTACCACACCGGGAATCAATTAAAACTCCCCATTTAAACGGGTTTTTCTAGATTTTCATCATCTAGTCTATGTAAGAATAAAACTCCAGTTTTCAATATAAAAACCAGAGTAGTTGAAAATTAGGCCATATTTATTTCAGGTAAACAGCCCCTAAGCATTCTGAACTGCACTAGAATTCGAGAAGAATGTATTCAAAATCGAGGGGAAATTGTCAAAATAAAGGTAACGGAGAATACCAAAAGTATGCAGTGGTTTCTCACTCCTAAAGAGGACTTAGATATCCAACTTATAACAAGAAAATAATTTCGATCAAAACTGAACAATTTTGAAAAAAAGGGGGAATTGTGTATATATCCCTGCAAAAGCTCAAAATTGCATATATATCCAACTAAAATTCATAATTGCATATATATCCTTTCAAAAGGGGAGGTGGTTTGCACACTCCATCATTTGATTTGCACACTCAAATTATTGTGTCATGCCATTTATACCCTTCACATTTATGTCTTGAATTGTACACTCCACTAATTAATGCATGTATAATGACAAAGACATAACATTTATTAGAGTGCAAATCAAATTGTGAAGTGTGCAAATCATTTCCCTTTCAAAAGCCCAAAAATTGCATATATATCCAACTTAAACTACTAATTGCATATTTATCCTTAATAAACTTTTGTAATTGCATATATATCCTCTTTTAACTTTCATAATTGCATATATATCCTTTATAAACCTTCAATATTATGTCTTATATATCAAAATAATTATTTAAATAATTATGAACTCTAACTTATGATATTTATAATTTTATAGATAGCAAAAACAATATTTGTTTCAAAGGTAGGATGTCGCGAGGTTCAAAATGTACTAGATGACCAAAAATAATATATCAAGACAATATATAACCTCACAAAAAAATCATTTTATCTCATATATAATACGAATGCAAGAGATATACTAATCATATATATCATGATTGTTATATATGTATAAAAAAAATTTAAAATATTAAACATTTACAATGATAGCATAATATGTTGCTACCAACAAGTACCGTAAGTAAATAAAAAAGTAATTATATAATAAATATTCTTTTTACATTATAATAACCCAATTGTAAATTTTTATTATTAAATAATTTATATTGTATATATAACCTAGTTTAAGGTTTAGGAAGGATTATATAATGCAATAAGAAGTTTTAAGTTCATAAAATATGCAATTATATGAGCTTTTTGAAGTATAAAATATGCAATTATAAGATTTGATTTGGATAAATATGCAATTTTGATCTTATGTGGGAGGAATATATAATGCAATTCCCCCTTTGGAATAAGAAAACGACTCCTTTTTATTTTTCCCAAAAATATAAGTCACGTCTTTATTTGACAAAAAAAATTAAACAATCAGTGTTGGTTATAAATAATGACCTAAGTTATGTTTTGATGAATAGAAAATTAAAAATTGGTATTTAATGTTTGCCTTCCCTTGGCAAATTTTGTGATTTATGTTACTGAACAAGAATGCACATTTGGGAAAGTAAACAAAATCAAATTCAACACAGATCATTTGGATCTACATAATGTAACAAATTATCCCTTCAATTAACATAAAAACAACCAAAACTATTATTTATTACCTGATTGAATCCCTGAAGGGTAGTGTTTCTTTTTTGAAACACCAATAACATTTAGGAGGGCTCCTAGTACGAGCCATAAACACCCTTCAGCAGCAATATGTCCCATGAAGAAAAAGGTTGATATACTGAGTAGCTGTAATGAATACAAACACAACAAATAACCAGAATATTAATCAGTATGCAATCAATAGAACTTCAGAGCAATACCAATATGCTAGTAACAAAATGGGATGGCATATAAGCCAGTAGCATCATGCTTAAATAGTTCAGTCCTTCTGTTACAATCCGCGTTCTGGTCTTAAAGTTAGTAAAAGAAAGCCGTTTTTTACGGTAGCATCAAAATTATCGAAAAGCATAACTGACTCACGCAATGGAGCGTATGCTCCAAATATCTTTATTTTCCTTCCACTCCGGCTAAAGTCTCCACAAATGGAAAAATGACATTTTTAAAAGTTCACAAAAATCCAACAGCTTCAACATTAATCAAATCAAAACTGAGCATAGTAAATTCTATACGACAAATAACTCATTCAATAACTTTTTGTTTGGGCATATCCAGAGACTTCAAAATGTAACGAATTGTGAATTTGGGGGAATAAATGGACTGGGACAAATTATATAATTCACACTTCACACTAATTTAAAAAAAAATGTCACTAAATATAGAAGTCTATATCTCAATATTCTTATCTATTAATTATGCTTTAGGTTTATTTTTCTGGTAGCCATCGTGTCAGTCCACGGGGCTTGAACTCACTGTCCCACAGACTCGAACCACTTACAGCCAACCCAAATACCCAATGCCACATGGACTCGAACAAATTAGAGCACACCCCTTTGGGGACGCTTCCGTGGCCACTTCAGGTTTGTTTGCACCAAGTGTGGTTCGAACTTGAGACCTCTCACATTTTAGTGATGATAGTCACAAGCTCTTGCATTTCACACAAATTCAATTGGTTGAAAATAATTTAAAAGAAACTTCAAAACATAATAAAAATATTTAATTTACGTTATCAAATTACCATGTATTTTGTAAAGTAACTTCACCTAACCAACTAAGTACTACATAGTCTGCATGGGAAACACCACAGATTGTAAATTTACCCATTTTGCATATGAAACATAATTTTAAACACCAAAAGATCGGAAACAAGAACGAAAAAGTAAAAAATGAAGGAACATAATCAGAGTTTATAATATGCAGATATCATATAACTAAACATAACTTTAACAACATTAAATTAAAATATTAACGAAAAACAGAAATAAGAATAAATAAAGGGCGTATAAACAACTTACAACAAATGCACCTACAGATTGAAGCAGATGTAACTGAAATCAAAAGAAACAAAGATTATCAGCAAGAATGAGTGATTAAAACAAGAGCTAAGACAAGGAGGTAACTTATAGTAATTGATTAAACTTCAGAAGAGAATCGTAAAGGTAAAGAGGGGAACATTTACATATGATCGTTATTGAGAAAAATAGCCAGGTTGAAGCAAACATGACCCTGCAAATGCGGTATTTATAAAGAATCAATAAATGATTTCATTAAAGTTTTTTTAGAATTAGTTACCAAAAAACAAATACACATCATATTACATTAATCTCGAATGTACTTTCTATGTAATCTCGAATAAAACATTCTTTCAAATTAAGACGAAATTGTGAAATCTTGAAAATTACAAATTTTCATTTTTTATTAACTTCAGCTTGCATACTTACACTATATATCCTACAAATATCTCATGATTGTCCCGGACGGGACTTGAACCTACAACCACTTTGTTGTTGACATTTCGTACCATAATGTACACCGCTAGGCTACAAGCCCTTTGGGTTAAAATTTACAATTAAGTTTTACTAATGTCGTATACTATTATTAGTGATAAAAACTAGATTTACAACAGCGATATTATTCTTTCCAGATGAACATGTATCTAATGTTGTACCTTTTCCCTGTAATTGGCCTCCCTTCGTAAAGCATTTACATGGATCTGCTCCTTCAATGAAGGGTTCCCCTGGTATCAAAGTATTATGATACCAAGTTGAATTCCTTGTAATGTGATGCAGAACTATACAAGTAAAAAATGGGAATGAATTAGAAAATTGTATTAGTTAGAAGTAGCGATACGTCATAACTGATAACAGATAGCTAAGGTGGAGTGAGTCAAGTGAGTTAACTGAGCAAACACAACAGATATAGATATCTGTTCACCAACAAAGATCAGCAATGGCGAAACATCAACAAGTTGCATAAGTGGAAGAACAATGTAAACTACCAATAATATTTAGTTAACTTGTTCTAACCAAATGAGTATTTCTATAAAAAGTAATGAAAACTATCCTATGCTCCAAACGTTATAAACATCACACAATAGCTAAGCAAGTTTAAAGCAAGCACTATATTTGTAGTATTTTTCCCCAATTTGGGTAAGCTTGGTTTATGGTAATATATGGCTTAAATCCCTCCCTATTTTATGCCATTATGTAAACATGAAGGATGACTCTTACAAGGAAATATATAAAAATACAGACGTAATGGCAACCTAAACCAAGTCAACTATTTAAATCATATTACCGACCCACCCGTCCCAAATAATTGTCCAGTTTTGACTCGACACTTATTTAGAGATGAATCGATACATAATATTTAAACCTCTTGAAACAAAACACATTTTTTATGAAAACGTCTTATAGTCCCAAACATTCAAGGCAAAGCAGACAATAAGATAAATAATTAAATATCTAGGAAGAGACAAAGTCAACTACTTCACCGCCGTCTAGAGGCAAGAGAGAACATCATTTCCAACCGTTAAATGTTGATAACCAGCAAAGCTAACCAGTCCACACGACCCCACCACGAGGACAATATGTGGATGGCAATGCTGAACTTATGCTCCACTCACACTACAAGAAAAATGGGTTCGGGCGACGAAGGTTTTGGCGAGGATAAGTGTGTCCTCGCCAAAACCCGCTAAACGACAAAAAATATCACTTTTAGTCATTGACCGAGGCTAACTGGCGTTGAATTTTTTTATCAAAAGCTTTGCCGAGGACAAGTCCTCTGCGACCAGTTGGTCGCTCTTTTGGTCAAACCATTGATAATCTTTGACTAGAAAACTCGCCCCGAACGTGATTCCCGACCAATGGTTCCGTGGACAATACGCAGAGGGCATGTCCTCGGGGAAACTTTTTGCCGAGGACATGTCCTCTCTGACCGTCACAAAATGTCCTCGGGGATGGACTGGATTGTTGTAGTGGAGATCAACAAAGTGTCCGCCCATACCTCTGAAACGAGTGAGCTACACACCCTAGTTAATTGCACATTTGCACCTAGATAATACCCTAGGGCCTAACATATGCTATATCATTCATTTCAACAAAACTGATCAATAAAAATGTAAAGAAGATAATGGAAAAGAGTTAGTTACCTTGATCAGCAATCTTCAAATTCATAATTAGGGATTTGATGAATGATTTGCAGACCTAATTTGGGATATGAGAAATGCGTTCAAATATACAATTCGCTACATCAGGTAATTACGTTAAAGATAACACCTTGAGCATTGCGTACGAGAGGTAATGGAGAGGGAGAAGGTTTTGAGGTCCTTTTTTTACTGTGTATTTATGTTGGGCATGGTTGTTTACGTTTCAACCTCCTGAGCACTACATTGTGGAAGACGGTATTAGACCCATAACACGTGAAAGACGGTATTTTTGGTGGGTTAGTACTTTTATGTATTACGTTATAAGCCTTCATAGAACAAACGTATACGTTACTTTCTTATCCAAGTAATTACTTTAGGTAATTATGGATAGGTTGGGAAAGGACTCATTAATTACATGCAATTAGCTTCAAAAGTGATTTCGGAGTGAATATATGCAAAGTGGTACGAGTGACAAATTAAAGTGTGTAATTATACCTTTATTATTAATAGGCAAGATTATTCCCCCCGACGCGCTTTTAATGAAAGCCCGACCCGCCCGGTTAAGACCTTTAATGCACCCGACCCGGGCATGACCCGATGTATTTAATAATCCTGCCCTTTAATTGCTCACCCCACATATAGTGTATGTGTCCTCTTTATTTGTACGTGTCCTTCTTCTATAAATTCTCTTCATTGCTTTTTCTCTCACACCTTTCCCCCACCCCCACAGTCTTCTCAAAGCTTCCATCCACACACAGTTTTCTCATTCTTCCACATCTACACAACAGACATAAGCAACGTAACATCTCATCGCTCTCTCATCTCTATCGTCGGCCGGTAACACAGACAATAAGCAAAACATTGATATAAAGCAATCGGTGCCCAGCAATGATTTATTCCATATTTTCATGCCTAAATCAAATCAATTATGTAAGTTTACTAAACCCTAATTTAATAATCAGTTTTGAGTATTCTTTTATTTTTAGTTTTTTTTAATGCAGAATCACCAAAAAAGCGACTTCAGATTCAAGAGTTTGCAGCTATAAACTTTTTTATGAAGATTGCATGCAACAAGCTTTGCAATAAGAATCAAGGTAGGTTTTTTTTACCTAATTTATGTGTATTAATGAATTAACGAATTGGGGTTTTTCTTGAACTGATTGAATTAGGTAGTTGGGGTTTAATTGAGTTGGAATTTGATGGTTTGGGGTTTTTAATGAAGTTGGATTTTGCGATTTTCTGTGCGAAAGAGGCATCACAAGACCATTGTCCTGCATTTGCGTTCTGCGAGGTAT
This sequence comes from Tanacetum coccineum, assembly GCA_026074375.1. Lineage (NCBI taxonomy): Eukaryota > Viridiplantae > Streptophyta > Magnoliopsida > Asterales > Asteraceae > Tanacetum > Tanacetum coccineum. Next base: position 35,186 of record BQNB010027402.1, on the reverse strand, counting down.
TAGTTGCTCATACCTTCATCTCTTATTCGTATCACTGTTGTAAGTGAATATGTATGCACTTGGTTTAAAAATGAAAGATGTAATTGTTTGTATGTTCTCATAACTGGACTTGAGAAGCTGGTGTAGTTAGCATTAGGTTTTGAGTTATAGGCTCCATAAGCTCATAGGCCATAGAAAAATAATGTGCACATATGCAATGCAGAAAAGCTAAAACATACACCCCGTAAGTAGTATGACAAAATTACCCTTTACGTTGGACTAATACGCTTCATAAGCTCATAATCTCATAGGCCCTAGATAAGTAATAAGCCCATATAAACGTATTAGTCAAATGTAATATTGTTCTACTGTAGTCGTTTATGATTCGTATATGTTTATGGGAAGGGTTTGCGTTGTCGGCTGTATCATATGTCGCCTGCACCATAGGTATAAAAATTGATTGAATTTAATGCGAGATCTTTTTTCAGGGAATTAAGTGACTGAACATCATATGTCTTCATTTGTTTAGCAAAGACAGAATCTCTTTATCCTGCATAAAAAATTGATGATCAGACAATCAGATAATGGCATTTGACTTTCGTAGCTAAAGCAATTGCCTATATAAGCTCTTAATGTTTACTCTGATAAACGTAGTTTACTTAACTTGTGTTTTTTTAAGCATAACCAATATACTTATCCTTTTCCCGCAAAAAGCTGTTAAGGGGCAACTTTGGCTTTGCCAACAATGATATCTAAAAGGGTGTTTGTGATTGATACTGATTTACAGAAAAACGTTAAATATATTAATGGTTTACAGAAAAACAGATTTATTTTTAGAGTAGTGAGCTTTAAACATGTATACTTCTTGAAAGTAAGTCGTTTTATGTATCATCTTGACTTATTGTTTCTTAAATTGGTTTTGCAGTGGATATTTTGGGTCGGACCCTTTACTAGAGCTGCCATTGCAGCCTTCTACCACCAGTTGGTGTTGCCACTGTTGCTCTGCCTTCACCCACTAAGCCTAAGAAGGGTAAAGCTGCTTTGCCACTTAAGAGTGATAGGGTATGGCTTAAATCTTTTGTTTAGTTTTTGTTTCATTTCATTTTATATATAAATTTAGGCTTTAGTGTATGTTGATAACAAGGAGGATTTCACAGACTGATATTTTTTTCTTTTCATTTTTCTTTGGGTGTTAATTTTAATGTTTATGATTGTTATTGCACACTAGAATGTCAAATGTAGACTTTTAAATGAGGCCGAAGTTGTGTTTATTTTTTTGGGTTTTAGTGTGCATCTTAGTTTGTGGCTTTGTGATATAGCGAGCATAGTTTTAAAAAGCGCACCTAGGCTCTAAGGCTCTAATGCTCTAAGGCTCAAGCTCTAGGGATTTTTTCAGATCGAGGCTCCGCACATGCACAAGGCTCACAAAAAGCGCAGAGCCTTGGGATTTAGAGCCTTGAGCCTAGGCGCGGCCTAGGGAAATTGACGGATTTGTACTTTCTTTTCGAATTTAACATTCATCGCTCTCATATGTTAATAATAGATTACCTAGAAACTACCTAGAAACTAAATAAATCAATCAATTTGAGTGTTTGCACATACAGACTCCTCTCTCTATTTACGCATGAGATAACGCAATCTCGTCATGCCATGAATCTGATACATTGCTTAATATTTTTGGTTTAGCTATTCAATTATTTTAGATACATTAATTATTTTAGTGTTATTTAATTCATAATTAATCTATAAATTATGGAAAGCCGAAAGGGGGGGGGGTGAATAACGTTTCATATTTAAATCTTTAAATCTTTTGTATCAATTTTTCAATCACTCTCTGCCAGCGGTCCCATAAATATATGGGGGCCGCCTAGTACATTAGGGGGTCGCCCTATTTAAGGGGACCGCCTCTAGAAGAGGTTTTCGGACTAGATCATTTGTATCAACTCACCAATCAAGTTTGAGGCAATATGAGAAGTGTCGATAATTGATTTACAATAACTATCGCATATTCTACCAATATATCCATACTCACAATGTTTACTTACAAAGAGCTACCACAACCAGACTAACACAACATACTATAACAATTCACCCAATCAAAACACAATGCAATTGTAAAAAGTAAAACCATAAATTTAAAGACATCAGTAAAGATAAAGGTAAAAGAAAATGCAACCGACACATGATTATAGTTGGTTCGGTCACGAAGCTCCTCTTCGCCCTACTCCACTCCTCGAGTATCCAACTCGAGAGTTACTTCACTAATCAACAAGCTCCCTTTCGGCGGAGAAAACCTTATACCAATGCTTACATTATTTTCCGACACTAAGCTAGATGTCGTGGGTCCCTTCTTCGGACAACCTAACCCGATTATGTATTGATGGCCCAACCATAACAAGGACCTTGTGTTTTAATGACTAAAACATAAACCCACGTCGCTGTACATTATTTCTGACACTAAGCTAAATGTCCAGTCCTAATCATTAGCTAGAACCAATCTACACTATAAAGAGGGTTCACCAATGTATTTTAAGGCCTAAAATACTAACCAACCCACAATCAACCCATCCAAATATATACATCATTTGGATCTACACACTACTAAAGATTAGAAGACATGGACTCGATCTATATGTAACAAATGTTACAAATGGACTAACTAGACTACATAACTTCGGATCTTTAAGATACCGAAAGTTCTTCTCTCTTGCACTTGAAATGCAGAAGGAAAGAGTAGAAGATTGGATCACATTTAAACAAGATTAAACAAGTTAAATGATCAAAGATTTAGAAAGATTTAGTGAGATCTAGAGAGAGAAAGAACTAAGAGAAATTCGTGCAAAAGGGTTGTGAAAATAGTTGGAGGTGACCCACTATTTATAGAAGCTGAAAACTGTCAGTCTGTCAACGGCGGTCCCGACGGTCCCTTATATATAAGGGGGCCGCCGCCTAGACTCCGCTCCCTTTTTTGTCTTTTTATGGGGAATGTTGTATCTGGTATAGAAGCTTCTATTTTGGGGGGAAAACCAGATTTCAAATTTTATATTTAAATAAAACATTTCTTTTATTAAAAAGTATTTTGTGTTTATTTATTTTTGTGAAAAATACTTTTGTAGAAATGTAATGGTTAAGAAAAAAATATTTTTCTTTGATCATCCTACAAGTTTAATTTGTTTGTACATACCTTACGTGATTTACGTCGGGTGCAAACAAATATCGGTGTTGATGCAGACTTGAAACATCGAGTGTTGTTGATGCATGTATGTATTGATGATTTGTTATTACGATTAACATTGCTACTTTAAGGTATGTAGTAACAATGTTACATGTTTGGTCATCACCAGAAACATAAAGAGGAACGTATAGTTAAATTATCGTAATATTTGCACAAACAATTCTCCCCCTTTTTGATGATGACTAACTAGTAAACTAAAACACATAGATAGTTTTAAAAGTTACACTATTACCACTTTCCTTCTCCCCTTATTGTCCGAAGCAAAAAGGTATAATGTGGATTATTGTTGGAGTCATGATAGGTTGGAGGTTAGAGAAGAGATAAGGTGCTACCTAGTATATAGGTTTGACGGTCTAGGAGAAAGATATAAGAAATGAAGGTTGGAAGTGATTGTATGTTATCTTGGTTAGTTTAAAAAAGGTCATGAGAGATTGATAAGTAGTCAAGAGAAAAGGTGAGGTACTTAATGTTCACACATCGCCAAGGGGGAAACTACTGAGGACATACACAAGAATGGATATCATCACAACACACGGTGTCATATAGAGAATACTAAAATTAAAGTCTAAAGTAAAGCAAAGACACAAAGTGTCATACAATACCCAAAACTAACCAAATCCTAAGGCTTCTTTATTGATGAAACGAATGTTTCTCCGATAGCCCATAGAAAGACCATGCAACAATTACCAAATTTCAAACATAATGCAAAATTCAAGAAACAATAAAGCCATAAACTCTAAGACATCCTATGGTCCTCTTTCTATCCACATTCTCATATCTAATCCCCGGATGCTCACCTGAAAAGATGCTAAACTTCAACACAACGATTTTGAGAGTCATAGGTTTCAGACGAACACATTATACAAACCTCCAAACCATTACTGTGATTAACAAAACAATATAGGACAATTATGCAAAATATGAACTTAGCTAACATGCAAACCAAATCACCATATCAAACCAACCAAACATATACTGGGTAGGCGAACTCTCCATCCCACATACGACACTAACGCGAGCTTAAAATGGGGAAGTCTACCAGCTGAAGCTTATATTTAGGCCTGGACCCATACCAATTCACTGAGTTGATCAATTCTTAAATTAACGATCTTGAGATGATCAACCCCACTATTAATGATCCTTAACACAACACAATATCATGCAACAACAAGCCATATGCAGTCACATAATGTCCACACGCAATTCAAACACATAATGACAGTAATTCAAAACCTTTTTAAAACACAAGCATCATTTCCATCCCAATTTAAAAACAATATAAAAATGGGACTATGAAACTCACCTGATGCTTTGCTTCCCAAAATATTCCACAAAAGCTTCACAAACTTCACGGACAATCTAACAATTAAACATACAATAAGCAGACATAAATTAAGGCATCAAACCCTAAAGATTGTAATCTCGAACTATGATGGAATATCTAAAGCTATCTACCATAGCTCTAAACTTTGATTTAAACCTTATCCAATGGCTTCCTACAAATCCATTTATACTTAAATGCTACTCTTTAAATTTTCTGGTTTTGAGCAGAATTTTATACTCACTTACGCGTCCTAAACGCACCACTTAAACACTCCCATAATTCAAACCAAAATTCATCATGCTACATATATGTCCTATGAACCTCTCATAGCTCTCCCAAAGCCATTACCCTTTTACAAATACCCTTTAGAAATTCATTAATCCAAAGTGTCCAAAATTCGTCCAGAATCTGACCTTCTAAAAGTATGGCACTAGCTGACCACTTTAGACCTCCTTTCATGCTTAGCAAAAATTCAGGGATCACACACAATATATAAACTAACTTCCACGTGATTTTTAGCTTCTAACTAGATGTCTAAGTATTTTTAGAAAAATCAAAACCAAAACTGAAATTCGTCACTGTTTTACACACTGATTTTGTAACGCCCTTTTGACCCACTTCCCGACCATAAAAACTTACGAGGCCAACTTTTCTGGAAAGTAGACTCTCTGAGGTTATCTCCAGTATGTTGTAAATTATTTATTTGATAATTTATGATTGAGTTATGCTCGTTACAAAACTGCCTAACTTTCTGCAGTGAATTAAACAACTAAATCGGGCGATCTAGACCTAAATATACGATCAAATCTCATAACCAATTAAACTAATGATCAAACAATCATCATTACTTCATAATCTTCCAGAAAAATCAAAACCCTAATTTATAAACCCTAATCCATCAAGTTTAAAATTACATAAATTGAAAATTACTTAACTAGAATTACACAAAGATTAGAAATTACCTTAAAAGAAAACCCTAGCTCTTTTTTTTCTCCTTGGATCGGCCAAACAATGAGGGGGAAGGGTTTGGGATTAGTTTGGTATTTATAGGCCACAAGGAAATCCCTAGATAATTCTAATTACAATTTGATTTCAATTCAAACTCTTTTTTTTCTTCTAATTTTTGGATTTTACTATTCATGCCTACAATTTTTTTTTCTTTCATTAATTAATTAATTATCTTTATACCTTAAGTTTTATAAAAACCTATGCTAATTTGTTAAACCATTTTGCTTGAAAACTAATTTCTAAAAATAACTTTTCATTTCAAATTTCACTTTCTAAAAATAGAAAGTTTACCAGAAACTCTTATATTTTAACAAACTTATTTCTCTTAACTTAACCTTTAAAATCTAAACTTATCTTAAATTACTAACACAAAAATACGTATACGTATAAATATACTTACACATTTAAGACAAAACATTAAATTCACGATAATTATTTCCTTGTCACTTAAAAGTGAACGAAAGGAAATCACAATTTTTCACCATTATTCCAATCTTATTGAGATGATCACACTCAATAAATGGATTACCAATACCTCATAAACACATAATAGCACACATAACACATAAAATCACATAAACCGTACATTGCAACAGACATATAAGTCAACACTAAAGGTTTGACTAACCTGTTCAAGTCACGGTTGTTACAGTTTAGAGTTTAGACTTTAGGGTTTTGGGTTAAGGTCAAGGGTTTATGGTCTAAGGGTTCGGGTATAGGGTTTAGGGTTTAAGGTCAAAGGTTTAGGGTTTAGGGTTTAGGGTTTAGGGTTTAGGGTTCAGGGTTTAGGGTTTAGGGTTTAGGGTTTAGGGTTTAGGGTTTAGGGTTTAGGGTTTAGGGTTTAGGGTTTAGGGTTTAGAATTCAGGGTTAAGTGTTTAGGGTTTAAGGTTTAATATTTAGGGTTTAGGGTTTAGAATTTTGGGGGTTGTTATAGTTTCTTTGAATATATTGTCTTTCTTATGTTGAAGACTTAAAGGATTTTAGAAACAAGTGAGTATATCAAGAAGAGATAAACCATCTTCGCTTTTTCATCTAACTTTCTCAGTGATCTTTTATTGATTATGGAAGTAAACTAGACATTCAAAGACATGAAGAAAAGTTGATATTTAGGGATTCTCTTACGAGAAAAATATTATAAGGAATGTCTTTTCATAATAGGTGGATATGTTTTTGAATGTAGCATGTAGTGGCTTTAGCTTTAGTCTAGTATTGTTTGAGAAGATCTGATTCGAGAAGCATTGTTTCTTGCACTTCTTATGAGGGTTTATTTTCCTTTTCGCAACAACAATTTTGTTCAGGTGTGTAGGGAGAGGAAAAGTTTTAATAAATCCCTTTTTCATCACAGAAGTTGACAAGGATGTTATTCCTGAATTCAGTGTCATTGTCAGATCTGAGTTGTTTGATTTTGATGTCATTTTGATTTTCAACTCTTTTGATGAAGGAAATTATGGTATCAGGTGCTTGAATTTTCTTCTTTAAAAAAGTATACCAGGTGTACTTGGTATCATCAACAATGAACAAGGGTTATAACTTTTCATGGTTAATGGACTTAGGAGTTACAGGTCCAAATAAATCCATGTGAAGAAGACAAAGAAATTTCTTAATAGAAGATGTCTGTTTTGTTTTGAAGCTAGCCCTATGATGCTTTCCTTTTTCTCATGACGAACATGGTTTGTCCTTTGAGTTGACAAGTGAGCAGAAAGACCAATAACAAGATTTTGTTTTGCCAGTTTGTTGATTGTTTTTAAGTTAAGATGAGCAAGTCTTTTATGCCAAATCCAGTTGAGATTGTCTGAGGCTTTGGAAAACAAACAAGATTCTTGTATAGAAGACGTCATGTTAAGAACATATACATCTCTTACTCTTGGAGCAATCATTACAACTTCTTTGTTAGAGTTGAAGATTGTTCCTCTTTTCTCATTAAATTGAACAATATATTTAGCATCACAAAGTTGACTGATGTTAATTAAATTGTACTTAAGACCATTTATAAATGCTACCTTTCTGAAAACTATACCATTACATTTGATAAAGCCATAACCTTCAGTTGTGCATGTAGAGTCATCTACAAACACCACTTTAGGTCCTGGTTGTTCCACATATTTATGCAGGTAACTCTTGACACCAGTCATATGCCTTGAGCATCCATTGTCCAAGTACCATATGGGCTTCCTGATGTCACACTACACAAGTATGTTCAGAATGGTTAGTCTTGCTTAGAAACCTACCTTTTAATGGGAGTCTTAGATCTGTTAGCATTTGATGATTCAACCCTAGTTGATTTTAGAGCTTTAGCCTTTTTGGCTTGAAGTGCTTCACCTCTTTTTAACCATTCAATGTCATAGTGATCAGTTGCGGTATGAGTTGAGCTACCACAAGCTTCACATCTTTTGAGGGCATGCTGAGGATTTCTTTGATTTATCTCTCTTTCTAAAGAGATAATCCTGTTATGACCACTTGTTTCATGGTCATAATCTACATATAGGATAATATTAACACTCATTAGATAAATGATCTATACATCCACAGTGTATGCAAGGTGGAAAGAAGCGTTTTAATGGTCTTGGGATTTTAGAACTTGATGATGATCTACCCAGAATTTTGAGATGCTGAGACATGTTTATGATGGAAATGTATTCAGCATGATCACATGTTCCATGATCAGTTCTCTCACACTTTTTACAAAAAAACTTTATAAAAATTCTCAGAGAGATGATTGTTTAAGCCACATAGATCACAACTCCTTTTGAATTGTGTTTTGTATTTTTTTTAAAGTGCATTTTATGGAACCTATTGTGGTTGATTACTTCTGGAGTAATATGATTGACTCTTGTTATTTTGTAATTTTAGGTCATTTAGTTCTTTTATTACAATAGCCAAAAGAGGATCATCTTTAATTTTCACACTCTTTAGTTTACCAACAGGAGATGAGTTAACTTTTGAAGCTGATGAGCTTTCTTACCCTTAGCAAGAGTTGAGGATGGTTTATTTATTACGAAACCTTTTAAAGTTTCAGCTTTGAATGTGGATTTTGACCTTAAATTTGAGTTGATAGTCTTTGGTCCCCAAATAGGCTCAGCACCATCCAACTTCTTTAGTGGAGGAAGAGGAGTGCTACAGACTGAAGATTCATCCGCTGAATCATAATCAGTCGCTAAAGAGTCAGTGACAGCAAATGGAGGATCAGTTGTGTTTCTTTGTAACTCAGTTGGGAGTATCCTACCAGTATCATGATTTAGCAGAATACAACCTTTAGCTTCAGACAACCAGGGTCTTTCAATACTAGGTATGGACAGTTTTGTGTCATCAGCTGAAGATTTTACAGAGACTAGGTCTTTTTGCCTAGAACTGGTAGGGATCATTCAGTAAGTAGAGTATCAGACTCCAGAATTCTATTCTTTTGAGAGGGAATTTGTTCATTGATACACTAATTTACTTTATTAGAACTGTTAAGCCATGTTTTAGTAATTGCTGTTAGCTCTTTCAGTTCTGTTCTAAAGTTTTTATTATCTTTGAGAATCTTAGTGTTTACATGTTGCATGGTAAGAAAATCAAGTTTTGCTTGTTTTAATACTAAAAGTTGTTCTTTGCATGCATTCAGTTCATGAATAAGATCTCTATGTTTTAACAAAAGATTATTTATTTGTTTCTCAACATAATTTTGATCGATTACACAAATAATCTAGATAGTTTTTCTATCATCATTATCTTCCATTTCAAGAAGAGTGTGTGCCTTTCTTATGGAGATCATTACCCATTCACCATTTTTGGCACCTTCTTTGCTGATAGCATCATTTTATTCAGCTAGTGCCATGAGTACTTTAACTTCCACAATCTCATTGTCATCTGATGACACTTATTCTTTATCCTATTCATATGCTTTAGCGATAAGACTTTGTTTTTAACAGTAGCAGCTTTGAGAGCTGAAGCACAACTTTAAACTTAGGAGAGCTATTTTAGCCTTGACTTTGTTGTATTTAGCTTCAAAGTCCTTGGTAGGCCTTAGTTCTAGTTTGTGCTGAGAGGAACTGAGATGTTTTAGATGAAAGGGTAATTGATATAAGGGAACTGAACCTTTGAGTTTCCTTTTTGAAGAATCTTTTAGACTTGGCTAAAAGAGCTTTGCTTGATATTCTTTTTCAGGTCATTCAGGTAATCATGACTGCTTCTTGTATCCTCTTCATCATCAGGATTATCTTGAAAGTTCTGGACAATAGAGGTAGAGATGAAGGCAGTTGTCAAAGGTGTTGTAGAGACAAGAGATTTGTTCTTTTTAGTCTCATAAATACTGTATATTAGGTTTTCTTCATATTTGAGTTTACCAAATAGAGAATTAAGCTCAGAATCTTTCACTTGATTTGTGTTTCTAAGACTTTGGCAGATACTTAGCCACTTCGTTGGTAACCCATTTATAAAACCAGTATTTATTTCAAGCTTTAAAAGTTTGATGCTATCATTTACTAACTTATTCATCAAATCTTTGTATTTGGTGAAAGTTTATGTTAATGTTTCATCTTCTTTGAATTTAAAGGTGTTGTAACACAACTTTAGGTCCATAAACCTACTTTCTTTCACATCAGAGGGCCCCTCATGATACAGTATCAGGTCATCCCAGGTTGATTTAGCTGTTAAGCAGTTTATGACAGAATTCATTTGGTCATCTAGAAGGACAGACATGATGAGACTTTTGAGTCACTGATCTAAGTTAGCAGCCTTTTACTCATCTCTAGTACATTGTCCTTCTGGCTTCCTTTGACCAACTGTCATGGGGATAAAAGGACTATTTTTGATAATGTTTTCAAATTGAGGTTCAATACCAAGGATGTGGCACATGAACCACTTTTTCCGGTTGGTGAAATTTTCCACCTCTTGTACAGGGCAGTGCTTAACTGGCCACCCTATATCAGTGGTTTGTGGAAATTCTATCGTGCCATTTTAAGATGGGGGGGGGGGTGGATCTTGATTTTAAAAATCTTTTAAGTAGTTATAAAAACTTTGAAAAGGTTTTATAAATCATGCCATAGGGATATAAGGACTGTTTGAAATGATGTTTTCAAATTGATGTTCAATACCAATAATGTGGCATACGAACCTCTTTTTCTAATTGGTGAACAGATATATATGAAGAATATAAGTGGCATGTTTAAAACACACAGAAGTACTTTTCAACGTATAGGTTCTTATTAGAATCAAATAAAGAATCTATGACACACCTTGCTTGGGGAATAGCAAGGTGGTTGAATGACAATTGGGGTGTTATCTCCTTCGAACTTAAACTCTAACCAAAGTTAAGAGAGTAAGAAAAACAAACTACTTATGACTAAGTTGAAGCTTCAGCTTTCAGTAGTACCGTTTAGTTTGTTTGAGAGATAAATGAACTCTTTAATATGTATCACAATAATTGGAAGAGATGGATATTTACTCTCAATATCCCTTTCCTTTTATAGGAAAAGGGATTAGGGTTTACAAGTTTAACCTAGACTACGTGGCAAGCATTAAATGGGTGGTTGAGATACTATTTAATGCACGAGTGCTTTATAGTACTAAGTACAATCCTTTAAAGAAAGTTGTTATACTTCTATACCATCTTTAGAAGTATCATTCTCAAGGAGATCTGCTTTATTCTTTTTTACTTAAAGCATATCTTTTTCCCGTCTTGTAAACCTTCTAGAAGTGAAACATTTCATTTCAACTTATGTTAAGGAAATAGACAATGTTCTGGTTGAAATTGTCAGCCAAGCTGAACTGAAGCTCTTTACATAGGCCTTCCTTAGTTTCTGATCCGCTGCATAAACTAAAGTGAAGATACTTCCTAATCTTCTAAGGACCTGAAGAGCTAACGCTGAAGAACCTTCAGCGACTCAAACTAAAAGACTTCAGCTTGAGTAAAACTTAGGGGATTTTATGTTTAAATCTACTAAGAGACTAAAGTGCTCAGGAACTAAACCCAACAATCTCCCCTCATTTGGATATATAAATATCCTAAGTTAAATCAGTAGTAAGTGAGCAAAAAACTTCTTCTTACACCACTGATATAAATTGAACAACATAAACTAATAACCATTCATTCTAACTTTCATTACATTATATTTACAAAAGATAAAGTTATTACAAAAGATTATTATTTTAATGTCCTTGATGCTCAATGATCCTCTTCTTCATGCTGAACTAATGACTTGTGTTTCTTGGTTGACCTGGAATGGTCTTTTAAGTCACCAGTTCTTTTTCCTTTCTTGTCAGCTAAATCATTTAGCTCATTTAGAGGATCTTGTTCTATGTGAGGTTTGTTAAAGTCAATCTTTAATTCTTTTTCAGTTTGATTAAGGTATTCGATTCTTGTCTTTATCAATCCATAGATGTTCTTCCATCCCTTTTCTTTTCTATCAGGACAAGCTTGTACTACCTCTCTCCATTTAGCTAGATGTAGGTCGCTGACTTTGACATTTAGAATGAGTTTAATTGTCCCATCTTCCCTATATATTTATAGTGTGACAGGGCCCTTTTGTGTGAGAACATTACAATTTATGATCTTTCAGCTTTTTCTTCTTTTCAGCATCTTGTCATAGTATTTTTCATAAAGTAACTTTTTGTTGTAGTATTGTGTCACTATATCTATGCCCAAGAGATCAATTAATTCATTATACATGTTTGTTGTGCCAGCATCCTTTGTAGTTGGATTGGTGTTCTTCTCCCCCTCAATAGGTGAAGAAGTCGCTAGGCCTGGTAAAGGAACACCCTTGGATGCATTCTCCATAATGCTTGCAAACATGGTCAAGGTGTCAGCAACCTTGTTCAGAATACTTGGAAGTGTATCCAAAGTTTGGAGCTTCGCTTGAACCGACTAAATATGGCTTGGTAAAGCAAGGAACTCTGCTAGAAGTTCCTATTTAAGCGTCTTCAGTTCAGCGACCTAGACATAAGACTGGAGACAATGGAAGTGAAGGTCTCCTATTTTGTTGGTATGTCATTTAAGTCACCAGGTAGCTCAATTTCCATTCCTTGAACATGTCTCTTTAGCTCTTGAATTTCTCCAAATAATGTAGTGATCTTTAAGGGGAGTTCTTTGAGATTATTTGGTATGGAGCTGGCAAAGTCATGTGAAGCTAAGAGTTTGGATAATTCAGGTGTCAAAGAAGTTACCAGAAGTTCAGTAAGCTAGTTTATATTTGGATATGAGGGCCTAGCTTTCAGTAAAGCAACTTCTACTTTAGCTTTTGCCTTTTGTTGTTCTAGCTTCTCCTTCTGACATACTTTGCTTGCGGAATAACAAGGTGGTTAAATGACAATTGGGGTGTTATCTCCTTCGAACTTAAACTCTAACCAAAGTTAAGAGAGTAAGAAAACAAACTACTTATGACTAAATAGAAGCTTCAGCTTCAGTAGTATCATTCAGTTTGTTTAAGAGATAAGTGAACTCTTCAATGTATATCATATTAATTGGAAGAGATAGCTCTTTACTCTCAATATCCCTTTCCTTTTATAGGCAAAGGAATTAGGGTTTACAAGTTTAACCTAGACTACGTGGCAAGCATTAAATGGATGGTTGAGATACCATTTAATGCACGAGTGCTTTATAGTACTAAGTACGGTCCTTTAAGGAAAGTTATTGTACTTCTATACCAACTTTAGAAGTATCATTCCCAAGGAGATCTGCTTTATTTTTTTTACTTAAAGCATATCTTTTTCCCGCCTTGTAAACCTTCCAGAAGTGAAACATTTCATTTCAACTTTTGTTAAGGATATAGACAATGTTTCGCTTGGAATTATCAGCCAAGCTGAACTGAAGCTTTTTACATAGGCCTTCTTTAGTTTCTGATCTGCTGCATAAACTGAAGTGAAGATACTTCCTAATGTTCTAAGGATCTGAAGAGCTGACGCTGAAGAACCTTCAGCGACTTAAACTGAGAGACTTCAGCTTGAGTAAAACTTATGGGATTTTATGTTTAAATCTACTGAGAGACTGAAGGGACCAAGAACTGAACCTAGCATGTTGTATATCTCATGTGGTGGGGAGGAGAATTAGAACATTATTTGTCCATATTTTTACAATAAAATGCCTAATTTATGCTTAAATTTAAAAAAAATTAGCATATTTTTGTGAGAATATCAGTTGCATACACACATAACCTTTATTTCCATATTGTAAGGATTAAGCTTATTCCATTTCCCAATTTATACCTAAAATTCCACAAATATATGAGTGTGCCGGTGACTATAGTAAACTTTAGAACTTGGCTTGGTATACTATTTGAGACCACCATAATAAGTATTATTTTTATAATTGGAGTGACCTTTCTAAATTGGTAAATTTCTAGGATTACACAAAAAAGCCTATACATATTGTGATATTTACTAATCATACTGGTTAGTTAACCCCCGTATAAACCCCTTTTGTTTACTCTCATCTTTAGAGTAAGATGCCCATAGAAAAACCTTCTGGTCCATTACTTTCATTTCTTACACCATCAAATATTTGTTTCTTACACCCATACACCTAAGCCTGCCTTATAGATTAAGTCCTTTATCGGTTGCTAGTTGCTTTTGTGTAAAAGTATGTACTTCCTGTATTCGTGTGAGTATTTTCTATCTTTGGTTAGGTCAAGATATTGCACAATGCAATGGGAATGTTAAAGTAGTAATTGTCTTTTATTTTCCGTGTGTTTACTACTTTCACTATTATGATCGAACATAAAAATACAGATTTATTATGATGGTGAAATGGTGAAATTTTACACCTTTGTTTTGTTTTTAGTTGAGTTATAAAAAATTCGAAAAAACAGAAAAATAAAAAAATGTAAGAGAGAAAAAAAGGAGAGAATTGTGAGATAATCGGTTCGTCTAAACTTAACTGATTTTATCATTTATGAGGATCGATTATTCGTTGGTACGTGCTAAAAATCAACGATGTAAAGTTTTGTTGTATATTATTTCTAGTTGGTCGCAATATAAATCAACTATGTATTTTATGTAGAAAGTGGTAGATATCGCCATTATTGTTATATATTATATTATGGATAATTGGGAGTTGGCCGTTACGGGAAAATCAACTAGGTTTATTTTATAGATGATCATGGCATCTATGAGTCTAATTCTTGTCTACCAAACAAAGCGTGAGTTTCCAGTGTTAAAGCATGAGTTAGTCTATGATTTGTGTCTTTTTCATGGGTATGTTCGAGAAAGTAGCTAGCAACATTGTTCTTTATTTTTTTTGACTTAATCTATCTATTTGTTATTTTATTTTACACCAATTATATATGTTTCCCATTCCTAATCCCTAACCTTTGGTTTTACTCGAATGAGGGAGCGAGCAATCACATATGTCTCAATCATGGATTTAAATGTGTATGTGTGGTTTTGTCGCCCTTGTTGGTGTATTACTGTTGGTAAAGGATTACTTAAATCCTACCTTATATCATTCTTCATCTTAACCTTTGGTTTGCTCGAATGTGGGAGTGAGCAATCACAAGTGTCGGGGTTATGGATTTGGGTGTGCATTTGTGGTTTTGTTGCCCTTGTTGGTGTATTACTATTGGAAAAGATTACTTGGTCTAATTCTTTAGCTTATTCGAGTTAAGGAATGAGCAATCACAAGTGTCGCGGTCATGGATTTAGGCATGTATTTGTGGTTTTGTCGCCTTTTCTGGAGTATAGAGATTAAAAAGAATGATCAACCCTTAAACCTTATCATATTAACCCAATTTACCTTTTTAGACTTGTTACTCCTTAGCTTTAGTGGTAGAGATGTGTATCCTTGCCAAGCTTATGATAGAATACTCGTCGCGACCGAACAATTGAGCGAATTACTAAAATGTTACCACATGTATTAGTTGAGTTATTTGAATGATTTCATTTTCCTTTTTCATGAGATGTTTGGTTGTGTGCTAGTAATTGAATAAAAATGCTTAAAGGAAAAATCCCAAACATTCGTTTGGAATACATTTTCATAAGAAAATTCTAAAGTCTACTTGAGGACAAGTAGGATTCAAGTGAGGGGATATTTGATGACATCAAATAATGTTTATTTGATAGCATCATTTATCCCGTCTCTATTGCTCGATTTACATTCTTTTATATAAGAATTGTTACTTAATTGATTATATTTATTAATTGCAGTAATTATCAAGCATTTGGTGAAAGTTAGCTAAAAGACATGTATTATGGAGCACAAACAAAGAGTTCAAGAAATTCTACTGATTCTGACAACAATACGCCGTATCATTCTAGAAGCATACGCCGTATCCAAGACTTTGACGAACTAAAAGACCATTGCCTGACTTTGAAGAATACGTTGTATCCACATCAACGATATGCCGTATACGATACTTTGGTCAACAAAGAAGAACCAACTGGTTTTACCTTAATACATCGTATCCAGCAAGAAGATACAGCGTATCTGTGCCCTAACTTCACAAGACATCCATGACAAGAAGAGAGCTATACGCCATATCCAGAAGACCCATATGCCATATTCAGTGATGGTTTATGAATATTCTAGAATATAATATTCGTGGAGCCCACACCAAGTTACCTGAATACGCCATATTAAACCCTTTTAATACGGCGTATCGACTGATTTCCAAAACTTATAAATAAAATACCCTAAACTCAGTTTTCAGTATGCTTTTAACCACTAAGTTCAATTTCTAGGCCATTTAAAGAAGCAAGAAGGTCCTGCAAAGTGCTCCAATCCATAGGAAAACCCTTGTAATCTCTTTACTCTATATACGCATTTGGTTAGGGTTACATTTATGTACTTTAATCGTTTATCTATGTATTCGTGTATTGGTACAATGACTATCGGCTAATACCTTTAGGTATTAGCTATGTTTATGATAATTTAGTGTTTGGTTTGTTTATATTTATTGTTTACTTATTCGTTGCATGTTGATTATGTTTATCACTTCATACTCGTTTATGTGCTTAAGTATGTGTTTAACCTATCATTCAACTTGATCTAGGAATACAAATAGAGCGTTAGCTAGAGTCCGAGATAGAACTACATACAACTGTTTATATATCTAGAGCAATGGGATCACAAATATTGACCTGTCTTTGCCTTTGGTTAAGTGAATAGGTAGACTAAGCGGTGACTTAGGATTACACATAACATTCTGTTTCCTTTGGCGAAGATCTGGACAGTGGACTACTAGTATATAAATAGTCGTTAAGCAATAAGTTAGTAAAGCCTCAAAGAGCTAGGTTTCGATATAATCACCAATATTATCTTCTAGATAGATTATAATCAACTGTAAATGCTTTATGAGGGTTTAGGTTAATTGTGACAGGATTAACTAGAGTACAAACATAGAGTTTAAGGAGAAGTCCCACCTAAGCTTAAGAATGATATATCACCAATGAAGTAAAATAGTCATTGCACTCATAAACAACACCTAAGTTTTATTAGATTAAACTGGCTAATACGTTTTCCTTACATTAGGATCGACCTCTTCTTTAATCGTTTGTTTGTCAACTTGTGTGTGTTAATTGTCATCATTTAAATTAGGTAAACCAAAACTTATTCCAGTCTCTCAGACTAACCCTCCCCCCCCCCATTACGTTAGTTTAGGTTTATATAGATTTAATTAAAATAAATTAGGACTAACTTAGATAACTAAAATATTGAAAGATTTAAGTATTAACGCTCGCTTTTAGTGATCCACACCCTACTTACGAACGAACCTACAATTAATTAGGTACACTGTCCGTTAGTGTTTGTTAATAGGTAAAGTCGACAAAATATAAATAGTAAAACTTGATAACAAACATTACCTACACACAATGACAGGCATCACTACTTATCTGAGCAATGCTTCCTGGAAGAACCTTGGTTTTACTGGAAGTAGGTTTTGACTGATCTTGAGATGTAGTAGCAGGTGTAGGTGATATAGTAGCTGTCAATTCTTAGGAAATAGTCTTATTCGAGGATAAGTCTGTCATATAGGATCTACGTGGTAAGGTAATTGGTGTCTGCATCTTCTTGTTCCTAATCTCCAAACTACCCGTCACTCGAGTTCTGACCAATGAATGATCATCGTGATCATCATTGTCATCATCATTATCATCATCATCATCCTTTTTATCATCTCGCTTCTCATCAACATCATCATCATCAACTATTTCTAAATTTTCCTTATGACTCCTAAGCTCTAACCTAGTACTGGTATCTTCTTCATCAAGGAAAACGGAATCAACAAACTCACTAGCATATGATTCTTCATCTTCACCTTCGACAATCTTTTTTACATCCTTCTTTAGCAATTATTCTTCAACTGTAGCTACATTTTCTTGTTCTTAAGCAAGTTTGGCAGTTTTGTGTAAAGCGAGGCTCAGTTAAGTTTCTTCATGAATTTCATCTCTTTCTCTTTCATCACTTGGAGGTGTAATAGTAGTAAAACTCGGTTTCTTTTGCTTGATTGTAACCTTAAGAGACTTTCTTGGTGTACTTGGTTCTCCAACAACTTGTTTGCTTTTTCTTTTCTTCTGAACAACATCCTTGAGGTTAGGTGTCCTAGTGGCTCTAGGTATCCTATGTGTTCCTTGGGTAGATTCAACCGGTTGTGGTTGAATCATAGGAACGTATACCCCGACAAACTCCTTCCCATAATCTTATACTCCTTAGTTTCACGGATGTCATTAGTAAGCAAATCATCCAAAATCAGCATCCTTTTGATAGTCACATTCCTAGTAGTATACACACTTACCAATGGAACATTATCTTTGATAAAATGATACTTCTCTTCAAGTCTCTTGGGAATGGAGTCAAACTTTTTCATAAGATCACCAATAATAAGCTTGGTGAATCGAGGATAATGAATTACATCTTCTGCTGGACGTAATAAAGAAAATCCTACCATAAAAGACTGGCATAATCAACATGAACTCTGTTGATCATATCATGAAATATCTAAAGAATAATTATCTTTGTCTGATCATGACCCGATGTTCTCGAAGTAATACAATGGTTGAAGACCTTAAACATCGTCTGCCATGGTTGAGCAAGATTCTTCGTGTAGAAGGCACTCACCTTGTCAACTAATTCATGATAGCTAACAATCTTCAAAAATGGTTGGATAAGTTTCAGAGTTGTTAGTGCAATGAATGGATGAGCAGGAGTTTTGTCATACCCCGCCAAGGTGGAAACGCAAGGCATAAATAAGAATCGATATCATCACAACACATGGTGTCTATATAGAGAATACTAAAATGAAAACTAAAGTAAAGCAAAGACACAAAGTGTCATAACAATACCCAAAACCTAATGGTGTCTTTATTAATGAGAAAGAGGTCTCGTCAATAAATGACATGCAGAACATAATCCAAACAATTCATGCTAACACATTTATTCAAACAGAAAACATTAACAAACTCCAAGCATCCTACGGTCTCTTCTAGCCACTTCGCTCTAACTTAGCACCATTAAGCTCACCTGAAAATGATGCTTAAAAACGTCAACACAACGGTTGGTGAGAGTCATAGGTTTAAGACACTCAAAACAAACCTTTAAATCCAATTACTATGATAAATAAAACATAACATAACATAGCAGGACATTAAACGAACTATCATACAAGCTAACATGCAAACACACCAAACCATGTTGAGACGGTCACGCTCAACATCACAAACAAGGGAACGGAACGTGTCCCACGATCCACAACAATGAGACGATCACGCTCACTATTAACAATCCATAGCATTGAGACGATCACGCTCACTACTAACAATCCATTAATGCCTTGAGACGATCACGCTCAAGCACAACAAACAAGGGAACAGAACGTGTCCCACGATTCACAACAATAACAAGTAGCATATAACATACAATAGTCACGTTTAGTCCATGCCTCATTTAAAACACATTATCACATTAACTAAAACATTTAAACTCATAGCATCATTTCCATCCCAAATGTAAAAACATTAAAAAGTGGGACTATGAAACTCACCTGATGCTTAGCTTCCCAAAATCCAACAAAAGCTTCACAAACACTTCACGGACAATCTAAACAGTTAAGCACACAATAAGCTACCATCAATTAGGCATTCAACCCAATATGATGTAACCTCAACTATGATGGATATCTAAGCTATCTACCATAGTTCTATACTTGATTTAACCCTTTTCCAACTCCTACATATGCCATTTACACGCTTGTCAATTGCTTACTCTTTAAATTTTCTGGTTCATTGAGCAGAATTTTATACTCACTTACGCGTCCTAAACGTACCACTTAAATACTTCCACAATTCAAACCAAAATTCACCATGCTACATATATTTCCTATGAACCTCTCATAGCTCTCCCAAAGCCATTACCCTTTAGAAATTTATTAATCCAAAGTGTCAAGAATTCGTCTAGAATCTGACCCCCTAAAAGTATGGCACTAGCTGACCACTTTAGACCTCATTACATACTTAGAAAAAATTCAGGGGTCACACACATTAGATAAACTAACTTCCACGTGATTTTTAGCTCTAACTATATGTTTAAGTATTTTTAAAAAAATCAAAACCAAAACTAAAATTCATCACTGTTTTACACACTGATTTTGTAACGAACTTTTGACCCACTTACCGACCATAAAAACTCACGAGACCAACTTTTCTGGAAAGTAGACTCTCTGAGGTTATCCCCAGTATGTTGTAAATTGTTTATTTGAATTTTTATGAATGAGTTATGACCTCTACAAGACTGACTAAAATCCTGCAGTAAATTAAAACGACTATATCTAAAGATCAAGCCCTAACCGACTAACACAATCATGAAAACAATCAAAGGAATGATCAAACATGATCTATACATCATAAACTTTCAGAAACATAAAACCCTAATCTAAACCCTAGTCGAAAATTACATGTTTAAAACCCTAATCCATCATGCTAGATTACATTAATTAAAGATTAATAATTAACAAAAGATTAATTAAAACATACCTAAACCTTGATTTCTCTTTACAAGAACAAAACCCTAATTTTTTTCTTCTTTTCTTCTTGTGGTCGACCGAACCTTCAATAGGGAGGTTTAGGGATTTTTATTTTGTATTTATAGGCCTCACTATAAGTCCTAGATAATCTCTAATTAGTATTTGTTTCCAATTAAAATTCTTTTTCCTTTTCTTTTCCCAAAACCGGCCGATTGGCCCTTTATGTATATATATTTTTTATTTTTTTTTCTATTTACTAATTAATATAATTACTTGTATTTCCTTAAATATTTATAAAAACCTTAACTTATTTGACTATACCTTTTTTCTTAAACGAAATTCACTAGACTTTTTAAAAATTAACTTTTTAACTTTTCATTTTCAACCTAATTTTCCTAAAATAGAAATTTTACATTTTTCTTAACTTAACACCTAAAACCTAAACTTATCTTAAATTACTAACACAAAATACGTACACATAATAATACTTACACAATTAACACAGAAACGCTCGAATCTCAATAATCATTTCCTTGTCACTCAAAAGTAAACAAAATGAACTTAACCAATTTCACCATTATTCCAATCTCATTGAGATGATCACACTCAATAGATTGATTACCAAAACCTCACATAAACCACATAAACTCATATAAACATACAAAATCACATACACCATATATTGCAACAAGCACATAAGTCAATACTAACGGTTTGACTAACCTGCCCAAATAATGGTTGTCACACTTACAATAAACAAAGTAGAATGTAAGTAGCCAAGTAATTTATGGTTATTCTTCTTTGAAACGAATAACACACGTCTTAATTTAAACTTATCTTATGACACCACAAAATTGACTTTAACAATATATACAATTGATGGGGAGTAAAATATATATATCAAGAAGTTCAAACATTAGAAGGTCTTTAGAACGATCATAATGATCTTTGTAGACTAATAGTACACATTATGATGTTATGACATCATTTAGATCTTAAGTAATTGAAAAAGAGCTGCCGGAACAAAGTTATCTACATTGATGATGTAGTGTAGGATAGTATTTTAAATCTAGAGGGCTTGGGTTAGATTATAAGTAAAAAGTATTAATTGTTGCTTAAATAAGCACATAATAGACAAATAAATGGTGGTAGATAGAAAATCAAGGGCAATCATTATGAATTGAAACTCAGAGCCGTCGATACTCAATGCATGCTAACCCATCAACTCAATATTGAATAAAATTTTACCAAAGAAACACCATTAAAACCCCTACAAATTTAACTACTAGCAAAAAAAGTAACTCGACTAAAAACGACGATAAACAAAATTTATAACACGTACTACACTTTAGCACGTGTGAGAACTCACTATTTATCGGATCGAATGCCCAATAAAAAAAGGAAAAAAAGTAAATTAAAAAAACTGGCAAGACCGGCTCAGGTCAACTCGGCACATTAAATACATCGGGATCGGACCCAGGATCAAGTACCCAATCTAACTTGATATCTATAAACCATTAGAAAATTCGACTATAACACTCGCCTTTATATGATACATGGGACCATCCACTCCTAATATTAACCAAAGCCTATTAACACACTACAAACAGGCCAAGCAACAAACAAATAAACATTCATAAACCAAAAGAACAGAAATGTACAAAGCATAAAAAAATATTACTAAAACTATTAAAAATATAATTAACGATAATAAACCATCAATTAAAAAACAATTCATGCTACAAACACAAGACTAAACAAGATTGCTTTCATTTATTAACAACAAAACCCACATACGAAAGCCACTACACAAGAACCACCATACATAAACTTCATAAACACACACAAGAAAGTCAAAGAATCGAACCCACATAAGCAAGAGAAACGCCAATTTGTCCGATCTACATCTAACTCTCGATAGATTATGACGCACAAGTCCCTTAAAAGGGCCGTCTCCCAGAAGTGCGTTCCCGATTCTCCTTATGAAATTGTCTTCATCATACCACTTTACGCTGAGTCCCCTTGCAGTCGACAACAGCGGCAACATTTTCCGATCATCCAACTGCATCGTACGCAACAGCGCGATACAGCCAATAATATCATCACAACTTCTATATAACCTAAGCTCAGAAATATAATCATTCCTCAACCTAATATTTGCCCTCAACCCGATACACAACCTACGAAACTCCTTAATTTTCCCAACACTTTCAGCAATCTCCCTCTCAAAGAGCACAACCAATTGATCTTTTGTAACATCCGACCCTGCAGCACGCGCCAGCTCCAGAATCAATGTAAGGAAGATGCCATTTTACAATATAGAATATTGGTTCCAAGAAAAAACCTAAAAATGAACATAAAAGCACTTTAAAAAAAAAAAATCTTACATGCAATGTACTACACTTGGCTTTATACACTGCACTTATCCAAACTATATACATGATGTGCTGGTCATATAAGCTAACCCGATACAAAACCTAAATCTCCATTAACCTCTCAAGAAAAAACTTACACTAATTTCCCTTTACTATTCAATATAAATGTTAAGAGCCACCTACAACCATTTTGAGCTTTATAATAACATTGAATAAAAAATTAACTAACAAACTACTAATAATTATCATTTCCTATTTCAATCATTAGAGGTCAGTTTATAGAACTGTGTTTTGTTTGAAAAATGAAAATGGGTTACTCAGTATCTACAAACCAGAAATTCACTACTCACACATCCTCAAGTAAATATAAACAAAACACAAAAGCTCAAATTGTACTAATATCACTTATATAGTCAAATAGTCATTGCCAAAGACCTATTTTATATCTCTTGATATTACCAACATATCCAACATATAAAAAATTCAAAGATAAAACAAAAATCAAATAAACACAAAATAGATAATAGCATACTTTTATAGATCATCATTGTCAGTAGAACAATAACATAGCATACCAAATCATGGGATCTACACATGGTTTTCTGCCCATTTACTGAACAAAGTTGTTGCAGGCCACAAAAGCCACCCCAAAACACTGACCAACAACTAACATAAAAGTCCTAAACAACCTTACACTACTACTACAACATAAACCCTACCCAAAAGTCCTAAACAACCATAAACAACTAATATACAACCTAAACCTCCACAACCTAAACGACCACTATTTTATACCTGAGAGAACGTGACAAAAGGAATCTTTTCACTAATCTTCATCTCAGTCCTCTTCATCATTACGAGCAAACGAGTCCCATTTTCCATGTCTTCAAAGCATATCCATTCCATAAACTTCAAATTCTCATTAGAATCCGCACCACTATGACGAGCCTTCAAGTGGCACAATTGTATCCACACTTCTTGAACACTGTCATTTCAACCTGACCGCCATCCTTTTTATAAGCCTCGACCTTAAGAGCATCATTTTATACTCCCATGATTAACCAAAGAATGCCAATTGCTCCGGAGATAACTCATAACATCAATCCCAACGGAGTATCTTGCTCCACATCCGAATTTGAAGAAGTTGACATTTGAAGAACAAAAAATAAATCGATGATAACAATGGAAAAGTCGAACAGTTTAAATAGTTGGAACATAGTGGAATACACCTCATGTTCACAACCACTAAAAGCACAAAACCACTAGTGACAGTGGTATTACCCTATAAACAACCTACAAAAAGTAAACTAATGTGGCCATAATTCACATACATAGACTGTTACGTGTCTATTTGGTTACACTAATAGATACCTATAAAACAACTATAACATAGCTCACAACCAACCCTAAACCATCTTAGCTCATAATTCTAAAACTGATAAAACAAAAGAGCCCCTTAGTATACTACAAACAGGCCCATGTAACAAGAGCCCCTTAGTACACTACAAACAGGCCCATGTAACAAACATACTAGCTTAAAAGTCCTAAAACTTCAGGGAAACAAAAAAACCATTGTATTTTGAATAGATCTTCATAAGATTAATATATTATCATATACAACTTTGTTAATTGATGTGTTGCTAACAAACAACAAAAAAAAACATTAATACAAAAAGAAACATATGTACAAAAAAAATGTGACTTTCATCACGAAAACTATTCGTAATAGAATACCTGGCATTAATGCCCACTAAAGTAATTAGACAAAAATAACACTCGCCGCAGCGAAGCACGGGTACAAAAATCATGTTTACTTTAGTGGTTGTATTTATCATATTAAAATATCATCCTAAGTTTATTTTAAACTTTCACATATACATCTTCGTAATGTATGCGTTTTAAAATTTTCTCTTTGTTATATACATGAGGAACATGTATGCCCTTTAAATTTTGATGATTTATATTAGTTATATAAAAATGTTATTGTATTCTTAACTCATACTCAGATAATAAAAAAAGAATAACCAAATTGTATAATCACTATTATGTTTAACCGTAAGAAGTGTAAATAAAACAGTATCTCTATCTCGAGCAAGGCACGTGTATTTGTTGTATTAATAGATTACTACGTATATGTTAGCTTACAAATATCTCAAACAAAACTCCAGTATGGCCTTATAATTATGGTTAATTGACATAACTTTTTCCCCCCTCCTTTCAATATATAGCTAATTGAGTCAAAATTACTTGTTATGTACTCCGGTATGACGCTGATTTTTATATAGCATTTAGCTTTTTAATTATAAATATATATAAACACTTTCCAACTTATACAAACATTATATAAAAGAAAAAGAGTACACGAGCAACGCACGGGTATTGCACTTGTTGCTTTACAATATAAATAAAATAATTAATCGAACCTTCATGACAAAAATATATTAAGATAAAATAATAATGTCGACATAATATCCGAAGTATTTAAAAATGGATAGGAAAATTGTTAGAAAGTCCCTAGATTCCCGTACATGGTAGGGGAGCAATCCAACTTCCTCTATAGTCACAATACAAACAAATGAAATGCGTATACACTAAAAACGTGAAAACCAATGATCATTTTCGAGAGGTAAATAGATTGAAAATGGGTCTTGTTATTACCTGCACATAAAATATGCAGTTAATAACGGGTTGTTGGACAATGACACAACAAAATTAGATACTGTCAAATTTAGAAGAAATTTTTAATTTGGCGCTTTTACATATAGATTCGTGGTTTAATATCAAAATATAATGTATAAAATAATCATTTGCATACATAGAGAACCTTTGTACTTTATACATAACAAATTGTGACAGAAGATATGTATGTAATTATCCTGTCAAAGAAGGATATATGAAACTCTTCATTAATTTAGTGTACAAAAAGATTTTGCTCGAGCCTTATTAATATTTTGATCAAATCCTTACATTTATCCTAAAAAATTTAATGCTAAGCATAAAACTTATTTTATCTTAAGCTCAAAATGTGTTAGGTACAAATAGACACCTAAGAATAGGTATCGAGCCAGTTTAGATTATCTCAAATAAATTGCTTTGACATAGCATCTATAAAAATATATTTTAGAATATAAAAACAATACAACGTAATAAGATTACGACGGTCCTCAATATTTAGACCCATTGCTCAACTTTATTTGCATTCTAAGCCAAAAAATCCTAAAAGGAAAATTTATAATCGGAAAGCACTCTTCTTTTGTTGGAGTCAACGCTTCTAACCCTTTTAATATTTCCTGAAAAATATTAAATGTAATGCTATAAGAAAAAAAAAAGAGAAACAAAAAGATAACACATAAGGATAACACATAACACGTAATAAACAGAGAATTAGTACCATGTTTGTGATGATAAGATGTAATCTTTTTTTCTTCATTATGTCTTATTAAAGATGAACAAAACATACGTGTTTTTTTGCCTAAAACGATTAGTTATGAAAGTTTAAGTGATTATGTCGTCCAAAAGGCGATTTAGATGTTATGTGGGGATACGTTTATCATAGCAAAAATTAATGAACATACAAACATCATGGGGATTATAACTGTTAAAACTAATATATATTTGCCTATCTAAACCAATTCAAAGTTTACGAAAGCACTGATGATGACGAGTTAAGGTTTTTAATCAATTATATAGCCACGACGAGTCAAGATCACATGGAATTGTTGATAAATCAAAATCGTCAAGCATGACATGTAAATTCGACAAATTTTGAATATCTTCAAAATATTCATGCTTCACATAATTCCCAGTATCCACAAAATACAAATCGTTCTAAAAATTGTCAGACTCTTCAAGAATTAAATGTAAATGCTACAAGTTATGAATATTATCAAAATGTTGATTCCTCACATAGTTTTCAAAATTTCGAGTATCCAAAAAGTACAAGACATTTTAAAATTCTACACTATCATCAAAATGCTGATATTTATCATAATACTCGACATCAACAAAAATCAGTTTCCTTATGAGAAATCTCAGTCTTTTCTCTAAAAACCACAACCTTCAGACTTGTACTATGTTTCTATTAGACGATTAGATTATGTGGCTTAAACCCAATTGGATAACTCAAGCCCTTTAACCTAATGACCCCCCAAGCCCATTTAAAGGCCATTTTTGGGTTGACCATAAATCTAATCGTCTAATAGTTTCTAATAATTTTCACTATACTCATGATATTTATTGTTCTTAGTATATTCAAAATTCTTGGTATATTTAGTATTCTACAAATCGACAAAACGACGATCTAAACATTGGTAGTTCCCAAAACTATGATACATATATTGATAATGGTAATCAAGACACTAAGGAAAGAGGATGTTGATTATCAACAAGAGACTATCAGGTATAAATCTGATATTGATGGTGACGATAGTGATGATTTTGTTCATGAAGCGAGTGAGGCATCTGAAATGAATTGAAAAAAAAACTTTGAAATACATGCCTAGGCTAATTTTGGATATACCAAATGTCGAACATAAAAAAATACCAAAAGAACGAGTTCAGTTAAACTTTGGTTTTTCCAACAACATTGGTGTCACAAAACAAAAAAGTGTATTTACAATATAGTAAAAGATTATTATAAGTTTTAACAAACACAATCTTTAAAAAAATAAATACCACAAATAATATTGTCGAATGTTTTGACCCTAAATGACACATGGTTTAATCATTTATGGGGGTATGTGTATAGATGAAATGTTTTGAGCTAAAAAAAGAATAAAACGACATTAACACTTGTTCAAAAAACAATAATATGTTGGCCATCATCGAAATGTGAACACCAAGTTACTAGGTCACATGCTTATAGATGAATTACCATGTCCAAATCATGAATTCAAAAGCAAAGATATTATGAATGACATGAGTAGACATTTTGGACTCAATCTTTCATACAAGCAAGCTTATTGTGGAAAGAATAAAGGTTAATGCTAATGGATAGCATGTATGAATCATTTTAAAAGCTGCCATATTATCGTTAGAATCTTAGATACGTAAACCTAGACACTAGGAACAAAAATCATAAGTGAAAAACATGAAAGGATTTTAAATAGATGTTTATTGCTCTTGGTGTTACAGTAAGGTATGTGTCTACAATACGATGTCATCATTATATATATATTTTTATTTTTTACGTAACCGAAATCAATGCCTTTTTGTGGTCACAAAATTGATAGCTTCTGAATTATTTAGACCAAACCGTTTTAAGTATCAGGGAATTAAAGTATCACTAGTCACCATAACACAAATACACAAACTTCTTTTACCCACATATTTTTCCCGACGGAAAAGAATTATAGAGTGAAATTACACACGTAATACCCACCAAGTAACACAACCAAATGTGTAGACTAGAACTTCTGGTTGGAAATATGTCGTAAATTTTCCTCCCGATAGAACCAAATTTTTCCGTGTATAGAAACTCCGTCCCAACTTTCCCACAGATTTGTGCTACAATAATCACACTATCTTGTTAATTAGACATCTGTGGGAAAATGGTGGCAAAATTTTCACACATATTAGCCCCCTGTGGCCAAAATAATGTGCCAAATTTTAGTCTAGTATTAATCACGGATTAACACGACGGTATTATTGTGACCAATAACTATTTAATCATCCTGGGAAATCCATTGGTAACCAACCGTGATTATTATGTAACCAATTCCGCCAATTTTTACAAATACAACGGAAGCTAATCTAGGATTACATCTAGTACAACAGGTCATAATCAGTAGAAAATACTCAAAAGAGACATTTTGGAAATGTAGTTATCATTGCAATACAATCACAAAGGTTGAGTGAAATTTATAGGTTTGAAATGTAATAGTTGAATACAAGTTATCATAATGGAAATATTCGCATTGCAGGTATAATTATCATTATTTATCGTGGAGAACATAATTATCATGGAAAACATTATTATCATGGAGAACATTATTATCATGAAGAACATTATTATTGCATCTAAGCTCATGAATCACGTATATAAACTTAATAGAATCAGAAGCCTCTACCTGAGACATACTAGGAGTCACTATCAAAAGAGATACTAGGAGCTATTATCCAAAGAGATGTTGGGAGATATTACCCAAAGAGATATTGGGAGATACTACCCAAAGAGATATTGAGAGATATTACCCAAAGAGATATTTCCATGTACTTAGGCAATAATATATCAGGATAACATATAGTTTAGAATACATTTGTATTCATGGTTTATAGCAGGTATTACAGGTTTATAAAGTATTTAAAAGATTGAAATGTGAGGTTATAAACTCATTAAGTCTTTGAAAAGTAATCACATTGTTATAAGATAAACGAGTATGTAAAAGAGTTTGTAAACAAGCATGTATCCCCCTCGCAGGTTTATAAAACATGTAAATGAGTAAAGGCGAGGTTATGAACTTCACCTGATAGGTAGGTGTAATAAATATTCTAAAATGTAAGCTGACGACTTTATCACAATCTTAACAGAGAAGGTTGATATAGTCAAAATGATAGTAAACAGCCACGTCACGCAACCTGAGTAAATATGTCAAGTCTTAGGAAAATTGTACTCTAGAACTTTGGTTCTAAGAGTTTAATATTGTTATACGTTTGATTGGAGATTTTGGAATTGTATCACCATTCGGGCCATCATATTTCAGAAGTCATTCAGTAAACGTTTAAGGAGTCAGAACACTTTAAATCGTAAACCCAGCAACTCAGTCAGAACGTAATACCAAGATGAAACCCCTTAATATGAAGCTCCCTAGTATCGTGGTACGATATAGATTCAGGACAGGATTTTTAAAATCACATTGATGATGAATTATATAATAATTATAACATAATCAGTTTTAAGTGTTTTGCTTAATAACTGGAAATGATAAGCACGTCAAGCGTTAATTAAAGTTATGTTTTATAAGGTTTTGAACACATTTCTATACTTTTTTAAAATGTTACATTTTAGACCCTTAAGAATAAAAAATGGCAAAATATACCCTTGGAGTTTTTACTTTTACTAGTTTGGTCCTTCTAGTTTAAAAGATGTACAAAGTAAACCTTGTACTTTGGAAAGTGACATAATAGACCCCTATAGTTATAACTTTAGAAATATGGCAAAAATAGTCCTTGTACTTATAAGTTTTCAAAAGTTACAATATATACCCTTTGTATGAAAATGATTTACAAAACAAGTCCAAAATCCATAATAATGATATTTTCAATATGAAAAGTAATTTGTAGTTTATAGCTTATTAATATAAGCTAAAATATGATGTTTTAACGTAAC